>JABUQX010059333.1:5000-31888 GCA_015478945.1 Trachelipus rathkii | reverse complement strand
TATGATATATAATGCTATATCTACTATATAAATATAGAGTATATTATGATGAATATATATATATATACTATATATATAGTATTCTATACTATATATATATTTATACTATATATATACTAGCTATTATACTCATAATATGAGGTATAGGTAAGGGTATATATATACGTGATAGGTGGAGGGTATAAATATATATATTATATATAGATATAGTATATTATATTATATTATATATAAATATATGATATATTTTATATAGTATATATAGTTAATATTTATATATATAGTATATATATATTAGCCGATGTACGGAACCAGTTCCGGCCGGAACTTATGCCGGGCCGGAACTCGATTTTTTGGAAGTCGCGGCTTCGGCCGGAAACTAGCTTGGTTCCGGCCGGAAATAACCGGAACTTTTCTACTTTTTCAAATGTCTTTTCTAAAAAAAATCTGTAATTGATTTATCATTTACACAGTTAGTGCATTATGCCCCATTAAAAATAGAAATATTGAAAATTGATATACAATCGTCCCTCGATCGTAGAACGCGGGGGTTAGGTTCCTGAACCCCCGCGTTATAGGCGATTTCGCGTATAACTTTAAACCCCCTGAAAAAATCATAAAATGTTTTAAAATTTTTACCTTTGTTTATAAGGTAAATAAAATAGCAGCAGTATTTTATGTATCCGTCATTAAGATAATTATAGATTGAATAAATTTGCAGGATAGCAAGTGTTATTTACCAGAATAGCTATATAAACAGATATTTATGATGTAGTTTAATTAGTAAGCGATATATTATTACATTCAGTGATAGTACTCTACATATCTTAAAATGTGCAAAAATGAGGAGTTTGTTTAGTTTTTTTAATGAAAAAAAGAATACAAGGTGCTACAAACCTTTTAAAGAATTTGGAGAGAAATATTGTTTTTAATATTTTAATTAATGAATAGCCTGAGGACTGTAATATAAAATTTTTAAAGTTTAGCCAATTGCAGCACAAAATAGTTTCTTTACAAATTGGTAAATGAAGCATTGAAGGTGTAAAGAGATGAAGGCAGTCCAGAATCTGTAGGTTGCATTGGCTGCCTTTTTTGAGAAATACATCGTTATCGGTAATTGACGCTTCTGCCTTTTTAGCCTCACCAAATATTTCTTTTTTTATTTTTTTCATTTCATTATCTTAACATATGCATGTTAGTTATTTTTATTTTATAATTGAAAATAATATTTAAGCTTTTTAACAGTATGTTATTACAGAATTTTAATTTTATTCTTTATTGTAATTTGTTGTAATTTTAATTTTCTTTTTAGTATCTTTTTTGCCAACCGCCGGTATAGCAGATCGCGTTCCTATAGACCGCGTTCTACGCCAGGGAGGCTGGTATGCCTGAACAAATATCATGATAAAATGACCACGACTCTGATTACTTCGAAAGGTCTAAATATGAAACGAACCGGTAGCTTTGACCCACTCGAACGATAGCGAGAATCTTTCATTGACTTGCGGTGGTGGAGAAATGTTGATTATTTTGAGATTATTTTTCGTCATTTTTTTATTTTCTAGACACAAATTGCTTTTTAATTATATTTTAAAAATTATGTTGAATAATTTCTTATTATTGTCTGGAATAATATTTACTATTGATATGAAACTTTTCTTGCTTGAGTGAAATTAAGACAAAATTATATATAGCATATATAATATATAACTATATATATATATATATATAAGTATATATATAATATATATATAATATATATATATAGTATAACGTATATATATATATATATAGATATATACTATATATATATTATTATATATATAAATATTATAAAATACTATAACTATATATATAGTATATATCTATATATCATAGTATATATATTATATAGTATATAGTTATATATATATATATATATATATATAATATTATATTAAGTATATATATATATATATATATATATATATGAAGATATATATATATATATATATAGTTTTTTATATATACTGTTCAATATCTTGAGTTACTCTAATTTGGATTTATTCTTTATTAAAATGACTTGAAACCAAACATTGTATGAAGTTTACTTATTATGTAGATGAAATAGACTTATCATTAATTAGGTAATAATGTAGCTAGATAGTAATTATTAATTAGAAAAAAAAATTGGGTAAAATCAAACTAATAAAAAGGATTTTTTAATATAATATTGTATTGTAAAATAATCAATTGATTTAAATATTTGCTCTTTTTTGTGCCAACCCTGCTCTAGAATCTAGCCCTGGGGATAAATAAAATTTGTAACAGGGTATTATTATATGTAATTATTATTCATTATTAGTATTATTATTATTATTATTATTATTGATTTACTATTATTATTATTATTATTGATATTATTATTATTATTATTATTATTATTATTATTATCTATTATGTTATTTATTAAAAGAAATTAACTTTTAAAGTAGAAACTACTACAAAACAAAATATTTAGCGTAAACTGTTTAAGCAAAAATTTTTTAAAATTTTTAAAACAAGAGCCATAATTTTCTTACTCTAAAATGATTTATATGAAATTTTGAAATGTATGTGTGTATGGAAAATAAGTTGCTCCCCTGCCTCTGCTGGAAGTTAAACGTTCATCTCTTATCCTCAAAACGTTACCCGCTTCTCTGAAAAAAGCTTTTAAACTTTGAAGACCCGCGTAGAAACTTTATATAAGTTTGCTGTTTCCAGAAGCCCGGACTGCCAGCCAGAGCGGCATTACAGTGCCACATGCATACGTTATCAGGCAAGCCCGTTTGGCGCACTTCGTACGTCATGCTAAACGCACGTCAGGCCGCGCCAGGTGTTAAATCCTCGCATTCGGAATTAAAACCGCGGCGGGCGCTGCGCGTAAAGCAAATACTTTGTTTACAAAAAATCTTTTTACAAAACATTGGTCGGTAATATGGCTTGCCAAAAATTTTTTAATATTTCAGGTTAACTTTTATATTAAGGATACTAACTATATCGTTATCATTTCATAAAATAGATAAATATAAGTATAAGAGTATTGCCAATACAATTGCCAGCTTGATCCGACGGCGCGCTCCGCGCGTTGTCCAGGTACGAAAATTTCCTGTTCTCTGATTGGGTAATGTAATTTTTTTCAATTCGAGCGTTTCCGAGTCGATTTTACACAACGGGCTTGCACTCGGGCTTCTGGAAACGCAGCATAGTATATTCCTTTTTACTAATAAAGTTTACTAGATCGCTTTATCCAAATTTTATGCGCTGTGCAGAACTAGAAGCTCACGAGCTATGGAATATGACAAGATGGACAAGCATGACTTCTAGATGAGGACTCCACTGTTAATCAGACAAAGTTTAATAGAAAAGAGCATGCTGTTTCAGAAGCCCGAGGTGCGCGTGTGCAAAATCGACTGGAAACGCCTTTCGAATAGAAAAAAAAATACATTAACCTAATCCAGGAGCAACAGGAAGATTTTAGTACTTGGAAACGGCCGCGCGCCCGTCGTATCAGCTGGCAATTGTTAGAGCAATACTCTTATACTAGTATATGCTATCTATTTTATGCAAATTCGATACGATATATTAGTATCCTTATATAAAAGTGAGCGTAAAACTATTAAAAATGTTTGGGCACAAGGCCATTTCGACACAGCGTTTTGCTTAAAAAGATTTAGTTTGTGAACAAAGTATTCTTCTGCGCAGCCCGCCCGTTTATTAATTCTCGAAATCAACGGATTAACAACTCGGCCGCCGCGCTTGTGCTAATGTGACGTTTACTGTGAAGTAGAAAATGCGCAAACGGGCTCTGGCAAACGATGCTCATTGTGTTCGCCCCGCCCGGATGCATCGACAGCTTCTGGAAACGCAGCTTCTATGTAAGTGTAGCTGAAGTCAAAAGTTCCGTTCGGCCGGAATTCGCGTCGCGAACTTTTTTCCAAAGGTTCCGCGAAAGTTCCTTGGCGTACTCAGGCCGCGAACCAAAAATTCTGCGTCGGTAATCCCTCAATATAGTATATATATATATATAATAGATATATATATACTAATATAAAATATATACTATATATATCATATATATTATAATAATATATATATATGCATATTTATAATCTATATACTAAAAACCTCATATAGTCATATATTATATATATACTTATATACTATATAGTAGATATATATATATATACTATAACTATATATATATATATATTATATATATATACTATAGTCAAGTATATATAAATATACGTATATATATATGTATATATATATGATATATATATATATATATACTATAGTATAGTATATATATATATATATATAGATATATATATATCATATACTATATACTATATATTATATATATAATATATATATAATTAGTATAGTAGGTATATATATAGTATATAGATATATATATATATATATATATATATATGTATATATACGATATATATTATCATTATATATAATATATATATATATATAATTTATATTATATATTAGCTATATTAATATATATACTATATATTATATATATATATATACTATATATATATATATATTTATATATATATATATATTTATATATATATATATATATATATAATATATATAGTATATATATTATATAATATATAGTATATATATATATATACATATATACTATAGGTATATATAGATATATATAAGCATGTTGATAGACTGGTCGGTTCCTAGGCAGAACCTCAATTATTAATTCGTGATGAAGAGGATAACCAAAGCCAAGATAGAAAGGTCATAGTTTATTAATTTCGGACGTGCGTAACCATACATGCGTTCTCATCAGGCGAGATACCTGAAAGGACATAATTATTAATAATATGTTGCAATAGAAATTTAAAATAAAAACAAAAATAAAAATGAAAAATAAAAATAAAAAGATAACAATGAAAATGCGAAATAAAAAAAAAAAAAAATAAAAATAAAAGAAAAAAAGTAGGATAGGTATACTAGCCAAAATAACAAACAGTATAGGAAAATTAGTTGACAATTGGAAACCGCGGTGTAAAGTTAAGGGTGGAAAATTTAAATTAAGTTTAAAGCAGTAATAATAATAATGGGCCAGTGGGGGGTTGCGGAGCAACTCAATAATAGAAATCAATAATGACAATGCTGATAAAAATAAACAGAATAAAGTCAATAATAATATAATAATAATAATAATAATAATAATAATAATAAGTATATAAGTAATAATAATAATAATAATAATAATAATAATAATAATAATAATGAATAGTATTAATAATAATAATAATAATATAATGATAATTGATTACATATAATAATAATAATAAGGAATAATAATAAATAATAATCAATAGTAATAATAATAATTAAGTAATAATAATAATAATAATATAATGAATAATAATAATAATAATTGTAAACCTATAATGAATAATAATAATAATCAATAATAATTAATAATATAATAATAATAATTAATAATACATAATAATGATTTAATATTTCAATAAGAATAATAATAATATAATGCAATAATAAAAAAAGTATATATATCTATTATAATAATAATAATAATAAAATAATATAATAATAATAATCAATAGAATAATAATATCAATTAATAATAATAATAATAATTAATAATAATGAATAATAATAAGTAATAAGTAATAATAATAATTAAAGATAATATTGAATAAATAATAATAATAATAATTATAATTAATTAATAATAACAGTTTAATACATATAATATAATAATAATAATAATAATAATATGATCAATTAATATAATAATAAGAATAATTAATTAATAAATGATAATAAATAATGAATGAATAATTAATAATAATAATCAATAATAATAATAATAACCGAGATATTATGCGCTTTGAAAAGCAAATACATGAGAGAAAAACACAGCGCACTGATAAAGTTGCAAGTTGTAGAATAAGAGTCCCGAAGATTTATTATAATTAAGAGGTGAAGACAGATCGATAGAATTTTGTTGGCGGCTGTAGCAAGGTGTTAAAAATGTGAACATAGTTACACCAGAGCTGCCGGGGGGGCGGTGGAATTAGCACATCTAATAACAAGAGGTTGGGAACGCGATGCGCGGCAGGAATTAGTATAAGGGTCTTTAGACTGTTTGCATGTAGAGGGATGTCAAAGGATTTTGCGATCCAATGTCAGGAGGATGCTGAACTTAAATATCAGGTACAATCAGAAAAACGAGAGCGCGTGCGTTTTTTTTTTTCTAACCTAAGTATGGTGCAGGTGTGGACTCTGGATGGAGGAGTAGTTCAGGTGCGAGCGTGGAATGGGACGGTTAGCTGGAAAATGCTGCCCAGTGTGTTGGATGCATGAATTCTTGAAGTTGTAAATTGAATTGCCCTGTTTTGGTCCCAACACTGAGCGAGGCCTCTGCAATCTGCACATGTAAAGTTAAAACGAACGGAAGATTTTCACTAACCGTGGGTAGCTTTGTCTTCCTATGGCGGAAAAAATGCAAAACTATGAATAGGGCAATATAGCAACAAGATGCAGGCAGTTGGAGTTGGGGACAAGAAAATGCAGGATGGCAGTTTGCAATGCAGCCGGCTCAATATTAAAGGATGGGTGAGATGGAACCGACAAAAAGGATGTTGAGGTAGAACTGTAATTTAGGAAACCTAGGGGTGGGCGCGTTTTAGGTCTAAATGATATGCCAATGAAAGTTTTAGTGTATAGAGGAATCAATAAGGTACTGAGGGAAATAGTTAAAGCTAAAAAAGAGGATTTAAGGTAGACTATTTCAAGGTGGAAATAATGCCAAATTGAGCAGATCTGGAAGCACGATGGAAGATAGAGAGTGATTGGCAGTTAGAAAGTGAGGTTTAAAGCGAGAAGCTAAGAAATTCGTGCTAAGGGCGTGAAACGAGTGGCGTCTACGAATAGACTGCAAGTAGCTAAAGCCATTAGAGCTGTGGTTCTACTAGGACGTCCAGAAAGCGGGAAGGGAATTCTATTTTGTTTCATCTTCGGTCTTGTACGCTGCAAGTTGAACTGTTAGGTGTCTAGGCTTTAAATATTTATAAGAGTCAAAATTCGCGGATAATGATTATGAAAAGCATTAGCAAAGCAGTCAGTCCGATATATCTTTGTATAGTCACTAGTGGTCGCTTGAATTCCGGGAGGACCAGGTGTGAAGCCAGGTAGGATGCATGCGCTGACAGGGACAGCAGTTTAATGCTGAACGGGCTGCGCGGCCATAGTGACGGCGCAGCCGCGTATGCGGCATACCATTTGCGGTAGCAGGTAAATCGCGGCTCTTAACGCGAATATGGTGATTATCTTAGTTGGCAGTTTAAAAAGTTTATTAAATAGGGCAAATGCGCGTTAGGGTGATGATGGCGCAGGCAGAAAATTGTTAGGAATTTAATTGAGTTAGGGATGGATATTAATGGTTTCGGGACAGGCTATGTTGGATGAAAATGGATTGGTGACTCGAAAACTAAGTCATTGTAACATATCAGAGGAGATGAAGAGATTGAATGTATTTAACAAAGGAGAAAGAATCAGGCAGAGTAAAGTTATTAGTGGTTAGGGGTAGAAGGTGTGGGACCAAAAGTTTAGAGATTTTATAAGCAGGGGTATTGATGGCTGAGAGAATGGGGCGAAGGGGAGGTGGGGTTTGTGGGTTTTGGGTTTTCCATAAATAATGCCTGGGGTGGAACCAGAAACATAAAGTTGGGGGTAGAAGGGGGTGAGGAGGTTTTGTTTTTTAAGAGAGCGTAAAAAATTGTTGATTTTATCTTCGATCTGTATGATATGTGGGAGAATATTGGTAGTATTTAATAATTTAAATTTAGAAGTGTCCGAGAGCAAAGAGGTCATCTTATGAATGTAGTCGCACTTATTCATAATAACAACGCCCCTACCTTTATCTGGGGAGCAAATAGTGATGGCAGGATCGCTTTTGAGGGACATCAAGGTTGAAAAGTTTAATTTGGTAAAAAGGAGGTGGGGGAATTTGGGAGGTTTAAAATCCCGATAGAATTTATGTGCCAAGGATCTTAAGTTTGCAGTGAAGTCAGCCCGGTTACCAAGAATATCATAAGGCGACAAAAAAAATATGTAGTTTTTGAAATAGGAGAAGAAGTTTCGTAAAAGCTAGAGCTTCACAAATGGAGATTTTGGAGAATCTAAAAAACCAATGAGACGAGGGAGCGTTTTTCAAGGTGGGTAAGGATGCGATTGCTAAAGTTAAATATAATGTTATCAGGATCACGATTAAAATTAGAGATCAGGCCTAATTTATTTAGTTTGGAATTATGACGTTGGGTAATTATAGTGGAAAATGAGTCAGAGTTACGTTTTATGATTTGAAGCAGACTTATGTAGTCTAACCAGGAGACTGAGTTTTTTAAAAGGTACGTTTGCTGGCGTAATTCGAGGTTTAGTATACAAAGATGTGTTTGTTTGGAAAGTATCTGTTTAGTAAGTAATTTGGCCGTCCAGGATCGGATAGAAGATACTGTGTATGTTCGATCCTCGTACAATGTTAAATTCCCGTGAATGATGATAGATATACGAAAACGTATTTATTTATTGATTATTATGCATTATTATATATTATTCATTATTTATTATTATTTATTATTATTATTTATAATTATTAATTCAATTATTATCATTATACATTTCATTATTATTATTATTATTATTATTATTATTATTATTATTATTATTATTATTATTATTATTATTATTATTATTATTATTATTATTATTATTATTATTATTATTATTATTATTATTATTATTATTATTTATTATAATTATTATTAATAATATTATTATTATTATCTATAGATTATAATGTATAATCTATAATTGATAATTTATAATTTATAATTATAATTATCATCTATAATGTATAATTGGATAATTTTAATTATGGTGTTATAAGATTATGTGTTTATTTTTGTCATATAATTGTTAATTATTAATTTTATTCATTATTAATTACTATATTATTATTATATATTATTAGTTATTATTAATTATTATTATCTATAATTATTCATTATTATTATCATTATTATGTGTATTATTATTATTGATTATTATTATTATTATTATTTATTATGTATTTATTATTATTATTATTATTATTATTATATTATTATTATTATTATTTTGTATTATTGATATCCAATTATTGTTTTTTTAATTGGTAACATTATTATAAGCAAAATTTATTTCCTAAGACATATTATTATATAATTATTATTATTAATTATTATTATTAGTTGATTATTATTAATTGAATATTAGTTTAATGATATATAAATATGATTATATTCAGCATTAGTCAATTACTGATTTATCTATTAATATGCAGTTGCCCCCCCAGACCCCCAATCCCATTATTAATTACTAGCTTTCAACATAAACAATTTTAAAAATATTTCTCCAAAATTTATCATTTGTAAGTTTTTACTCCATTTGGGAAATTATTGAGATAATTCTCTAAATCTATTCATAAACTTTTGGAAGATGAGAAATTTTTTTTATATTGCATGCTGTTGGAATTTTTTTAAGCATTCAAATAATTTTGCAGATTCAACCCCAAGAATTTTTTTTCCATTTTTTAATGATTTCAATAGCTTAAAGAGACTTTTGAATAGTAATGGAATAATTAATAATTAGAAAATTTTAATTTTTAAATCAAAAAACTAGTATAGTAATAGTAATGATAATATTAATATTAAAATATATTGATTAATTAGTGATTGATGGTGAAACATAGTGAATTTTGTTTTAAATAATAAAGTGTTTAGCTTTCAATAATAATATAATGATAATAACATATTATATGTATATGCGTTTGTATCTTTGTATGTTTTTGTATATGTATATATAAAACATAGTTATTCATATAAAACTCACCTGCATACTAAAATCCCCCGGTACCTTAGTGGTAGAGCACTCTGCGCCAAACAAGACAACGAGGGGGTCCCCAGTTTTACCGCTGGTCGGGTGAGGTAATGAGCTATTCTCTCTCTTTGGGCTGGCTTCGTCCTGCTCGGAGGTTAGTGAGTACACCTGATGCTCCTACATTCTGCCCGTGAGGAGAGGTTCAGTTCTATATTTAAAATATATATATATAACATATATATATATATATATATATATATATATATATATATATATATACTTTTATACCTCTATATATATATACTGCTACACCATATGCTCTTCATACTCTCTGCACCGGTATATATCACCTATACTATATATATATATACTAATATATACATATATATACTATGCTGTATATATATATATATACCTTATATATATATATATATGCTGCTGCTCTTCTTTGCTATATATATATTTGAGCCAGTTCGACAAGAAGATTCATTAGATTTAATTGACGATCCCCATGAACAATATTTACTGAAAAATTTTGCAGCTTCTTGGACAGTCCATGGAATATGCACATTGGAGTATATTATATATATATATACGCCCTTATATATATATATATATATACTATATATATATATATATATATATATATATATATATATATATATATAACTGCTGCTACTCTCTATATATATATATATATATTAAATAATAAAACATTAGAACGAAAATAGAAAATTATAAATATAGATTTAGAAAAGCCACCTTGCGTTTCGATACTGTCCAGTCAACCCACTAACCAAACATGCTCTTGCAAATCCACAAAAGCAACCTTGGGCTTGTCAAATTACTGTAACTAAAAGACTTGCACAAATTTGGCTTAGTCAAAAAAAAGTGTATGTGATACTTTCAAATGCATCCACATATATAATAACTTGGACCATCACGAATCTTTACATGCAGTATAACGACAACTTGAAGCAATACCGGCAAAACCCACACCAATTTGGCTTCGTCTAATTATATACTATATGATACACAACCCATCCATATACCTATCCAACCCTTTCTTAAGTGTTGCAATAGAATCACACTCAACAAGCTCCTGTGACAAACCATTCAAAAATTTAACAACCCTATTACTGAAAGAATGCTTTCTCATATCAAGATGGAATGCTTTTTTCTTAAATTTCTTATTATACCCCCTGGTCTCCCGTCCGTGCTCTACTATTTAGAATTTATTGTTTTATGTATTATCAATAGATGTAAATATTTGTAGACTTGTATCAGGCCCCTCTGAGAAATAGTCTTTCTAGAGAAAACATTAATAACTCCTTCAGCCTCTCGTCATAGCTCTTACCCTCAAACCCAGAAGTCCTCCTAGTTGCTCTACGTAGCACTCTCTCTAACATATCTAAGTCTTTCCTTAAATAAGTGGCCCAAACTTGTGAACAATGCTGTAATACTGGCCTAACATGGCTATTATAAAGTTTACTTATAGCTTCCTTGCTCTTGTAAACAAAGATACGTCAGATGTTTCTTCTATTGGCTTTGGCTCTTCAATCTGGGTTTCTAAACCCTCTTCATCTTCTACTAATGATTTTGAGCTTCTTTCTTTGGAAACAAATCCAGTAGCATTGTTATAAAGCTTATTATTTGGTAACCTAATGAAGACTTTATACACTTTTTGGTCAAAATTCATTTTACCGCCATGTACTTTTACCAAGAAGTTTATCAGGTCAATTTGAATCTTTATACACCCTTCACTATTCCTAACGTGAGGTATTCAGTTTGGTATCATAAACTTAGAAACCTTGCAGCTAAGTTTCTGGTCTACATATCATTTATATATACTTATATATATATACCACATATATATATATATCTTAACTGCTCCATATATATATATATATATATATATATATATATATATACATATATATATATATATATATGAGAAAATAATAGAATGAAGAACAAGAAACCCTTTGGAATATTTCTTCACTATTTCCATGATGACTTATTACCATGTCATTTTATCTTTTACTTTGTTTTCTATTCTCAACCCCCTCTTTAATCCAACCACTTCAACTCCGCCCACATACCACACATTGCAATAGGCTTCATCAGCCTTGTAATGGAACCTTGTAAAAGCTTTCTAGGAATCTAAATATATAATATCAGCTGGATCTCCTCCGTCATTGCACTCAGTAATGTATTCCATAAATTCTTAAAGTTTGTCTGACATGACCAATCTTTTTTAAACCGTGCTGGGAGTCGTACAATACCTTGCTATCTTCTAAATATTTATCTACATGATCTTTCAGTAACTTTTCCAGAACTTTTACAACCAAAGATGTTAAGCTAACTGCCATAAAATTTCCCAAATCTTCCTTACTATCTTTCTTATAAATATGCAAAACATATGCTGTTTTCCAGGCATCTGGCACCTCACTAAATGTCATAGATCGCTTAAAAATCAAATACAGAACATTTGCAATGCTGGTACTACCCTTTTTAGAATTCTATCATCAGGAACTGCAGCTTTATTTGAGTCAATATGGTCCAGTAAACGTTTATTATCTTTTACCTCAAATTCAAATTCACCTACAAGCCAGTCATTCTTGTTTCTAGACACGAAAAGCAAGTGGGGAGTTTCGGAAAACTATTATATAATCTTTCTCCATTAAGCAATGAGACATAACGTTAAAATGTTGGGCAAGCCCTTATCTCAACTCATTAATTTTCTTCAATTATCATTGAATTCATGTTTTATGCGCTCTTTCAACCATTTATGAGATGCCAAGCACTTTGTTTATATGTATTATGCGCTGGTATTTCTACCTCTCTCTTTGACCTTCTTATTTTTCTATAGTTTTTAAACATTTCTTCCTGTAAGTGTCATGAAAATCTACTTTTAATTTCTCTGCTTATCTCTCTATTTCACCCAACAGGTTTTCTCATCCCTAATGGGTTTATCTTTAACATACTGACTGAATATTGGTTAAAAATTTTAGCAAAGATATGTTGAATTTGGAAAAAAACAGTTTTTCTTTAAACTCTTTATAACAGTCAGTAATACACTAAGCAGCTATCTCAAGTTTGGTAAAATCATACATTCGGAAGCTCTGCCAGGATCTTCATAATACTTTTGTAATTTGGGCCCAGATGCTCCACACATTCTTATTAGAAGCTAATTATATTAGCAGGTACTTTAAGTGCTAAGCTCTCAACTCTTTCATATATACTATCATTTATTAATATTAGGAGAAAGTAAAACAGGTGCTTCCTTTGCTTGCAGGTTTTATGGACAATATCAAAAGTTATCTACTAGTATACAATTTATAAATAAGAACTACTATGGTCTATATTTGTCAAACGATATTCCATGAAAAATTAAAATACCCATTATATTTATGCACTTTGTATTTACTGGCATGCATCTCAATTTATTTCACTACCTTGGTTCGGAGTCACAATTGACTCTGGCTGGGAGTTCTATAAATGCAACTATTCTATAAGATTTATTGTGTAGGGGTATCAACCACACAAGACTCAACAACGTTGGTTGTAAGTCGAGAGTAGACCTGGGTGGAGATATTGTTTTAACATAAAGCGAAACACCACCGCCCTTCTTTCGCCTTGAGTGCGCTGTTATATATATATATACTATATATACCATATATATATATATATATAAAGCATATATATACTATATATATATAATAACAATATACGACGCTATATATATATATACATATATATATATATATGCATATACATATATATATATATATATACACCATACTTATAACCTTATATGTGTGCTCTTTCTCTTATATATATATATATATATACATATTTTTAATAATAATAATAATATATATATGATGTAATATATGTATGTAATATATAATATATATAATATAATATATATATATATATATAATATATATATATATATATTTATATACTCTCATATATATGTATTAATAATATAGTATATGATATATCTGATAAACGTATATACATGTATGTATAATAATATATGTAATAATAATAATATTATATATATATATATATATATATATATAATAATAATAATATTGTATATATATATATATATGTATATATAATAGCAGCAATAACATAATAACAACAACAACTTTCACATTTTTAATAATAGCCATACGCTGAATGTTTATATATATATGGTATAACAACAACAACAACTTAATAATATATCATATATATATATATATGCTCATATATATATGTATATCACATATATATATATAACACATATATACATATATATATATATATATAATATGTAACAAAAATAATAGCATATGTAATACATAGTAATCATATATATATATATATATATATATATATATATAACGCCATAATATATATATATATATTAACCTGTTTATATATATATAATATAATTTATATATATATATATATATAATATATAACCCATCTCATACATATATACTTTATATATACACATACTATATCACCTATATACTCAATATATCTTACGCATATAATAATATATACTTCTTTAAGATAAAGATTATTAAACTTCTCCTTAATAATATATATTATATGCAATATATATATATATATATATATATATATAATGTAATATATATAATAGCAATAATATATATATATATACTAACATATATATAACATATATATATATATATATAACTATATATCTTTATATATATCTTATATATATTATACCACCTATATCAATACTTAACCACTATATAATATATATATAATATACATATATATATCATATAACATATGAATATATTTATACATAAACAACTTTAATAATAACGATATGTAAACAAACAAATATATATAATAATAACCTTAAATATATATATATTTCTCCCCCATATGTAATATATATGTATATATGTAATAATAATATATATATATATGTAATATGTATATGTATATATTAATAATAACATATATATATATATATGTAATAATAATCATGCCGGTCGCATTGACGTTGTACATGACATCTAAAATGTCTGTACATAGTAAATAATATATATATATATATATATATATCTATATATATATATATGTATAATAGCTTTATATATATATATAATATAATATGTAATATAATAATAATAATAACATATATATATATATGTAATATGTATATATATAAAATATATATGCATATATAATATATATATATATATAGCATATGTATATACATTTTTAACCCAACTATATATATATATATATCATCATATCATACTATATATAATATATATACTTTTTCAACATATACTGTACATATATATTTTATATAACCAATATTTCATATGTATATATATATATACTCACTTTTTTATATAACCATCAATAACAAAAGCTCTTTATTTCTTTCTTTTCTTTTATATATATATATATATACATTACTGACAATGAGTTGGAACCACTATTTAAGGTTACTCTGTAGATTAATCAAGATTTTGAGACAGTTATTAGATAACGAGATGTTTCAAATATATATATATGAATGGACGAAATTATATGAAAAACCAAGTTAGTAAAAACGGTTATTAACAATATTTTTACTGTAGCACGATGTAGTACTAACAAATCAATGGAGCACTTTTGGGAGTAACCCCGTTGTTTTAGTCAGATGGTGAAAATGGCTTGGTTTGATTCTGCACGCTGGCACTAAATAAGCGAAGGCGCTTTCTTTTCCTGTTTGCTCAACGCTTTTAGAAACTTCGTCTCGCTACGATCACTATCATTATTTTGATTCATAAACGGGGTCAATACTTTGGCTCTTCATTCAATTGGAGCTTTGTTGGGCCAAACTTCACATTTTTGTACTATCACTCACTTGAGCTTCCTACCACGCTGACTGTTCATGTTTTTGGGCTCGGGTTGATAACAGTCCAGAATACATGACTCTGTTTCTGGGCGTTATAAAATTACATTTCCAGCTTGACTTGCTTCACAGGACTTTTGAGTCATAAACTTTCAATTATAATTTTGGTCTGCTTCTGTTTATGACAGACAGATAATAACTTTATTTGTTTGTTTATTTCGTAAACAGTTTAAAGCAATCAGAAATAACATTCTCGCGGCAATCTTCGCAAAAGAACCAGATTCGACTAAAATCTTTTTAACTTCAAGGATGCTTCAGATGGTTGACGTGTACTTTGGCGAGGTGCTCACCACGACCAACTCTAGGGGTTGTTTTCAATCTCTAAAGAAAATAGATTTATTTAATTTCTTGAAGCGCAGCGCTGGGTCAGTTCTTTTAAGCTTTACGGGATCTTCATTATACGTTAGATAACTTCGGGAACTGTCCTCACCGATCTTGCTCGGTGGCTGGGGAATATTTGACACGTTGGTTTTCAAATCTCTATAGTATGTATCAGTTACTGTGCATGTGGTTATCAGGACTTTTTCACCAGCTTTTTGCTATATTATATAGAATTTCCATGTTGATTGGGGTACTTCATTGTCACTAAAAGCTAGTCTCTCTTTGCATGTCTAACTTTAATATTTTGGGTACAGCGGAAAATCCTTCTCATGAGGATAGTGAGTTTGGCTGATAAGTCAGTAGCTTTATAGCAAAAATATTGCTGCTTTAAGGGAAACGCAGCGACGCTTCGAACTTCTGAATGTCAAAGTCTCTGCTACCTTCACGATTGCAATTATTGTCGCCAAACCAGTCCAGATGTTCGCTGGTATCGATAAATGAGAGCACCGAGTCAGCATTACTCGTTTGTATCTCCTAATCATGTGTTATTACGTGGTCCGCCTGTACGGCTGCAACATTCTTCATACCATTTTTTGCTGTTGCTACACGTTTCAGCATCTGCCATGATTTCTTCAACCGAGAGCCTCTCTTCATTTCCGTCTGCGTCTTGACAAAATGGTCCTTACACAAAGATAGTGTACGTCCAACCAAAGGGTCCGTTTCAAGTTTGACCAAAGGGTCTCATTCACTATGGACCAAGGTCCCCGCATCTCATCGGAGAACCTAAAGGTCTCAACTGAGAACCAAAGGGTAAAGAATCCGCCTCCGATCATTTTTCTCAATTGAGTTAGCCTGTGGGGTCTCCAAATCTAATTTTTCCTTCTCTTGCTAGAAATATTATAATAAATAAGGAGGTGGATCGGCCCATACTTTTAAATGTGAATAATTTGCTTACCGTCTTCCCATCCCTCTCGATTTCGTACGTCATTCCTTCAGAAAAAACTTTGATAACTACATAGTGGCCTTTAAGTATGCCTCCGAACTTCTTGTCAATTGACCTATTTACAGTTATAATTTAACTTTTCAAATTTACTCCCACTGCGTAAGGTAGCCAATTTGGATCACATCCTCTATACTTTTCTTGTTCTTTTCTTGGGATCAGTAAGAACACCCCTCTATTACGATATTTTGTCATTATCTTCTCTTCTGTTGACATTCCAAGTTCGGTGTGTCTCGTGTTGTTGAATGTCAGCAATACTCTTGGCAGACAAATGTCCCAATCCAACTCTTCAGCTACTACCTTCTTCTCAAGCTCTGCAAAAGTCATATTGGTACTCTCCATTGCCCATTTGCTTGCTGGATTGTACTGGTTGCTATAAATGTGGTCAATTCCATACTCCCTCAGCATATGTTCAAACTTTCACCTCCTGAAATCAACTCCATTATTAGTCAGTATCTGGTATGGTGCATGTAAAAAGCTTGGTAACATGTGGTACTCAAATGCATTTGATAATCTTTTCGCTATTTTATCTTTCAATGGTTTCACCATTACCCACTTGCTACAATGGTTAAGTGCGACCAAGCATGCCACATTGCCTAATCTAGTTATTAACATGGACATAACTTCCAGTGCAACAATCTCAAAAAGGTTCCTTACCTTAATTTTAAAACTGTTTGGGTTTATTACTTTATGATCGATTGTTGTTAACTAGCACTTCGGGAAAGTTATATACTTCTTGTGTAACTGTATGTATTTTTGAATGCCTTACATGCATCTAATAGTTTCTCCCGTCTTATGTGAGCAAGGTTTCTATGATTTGTCACACTTTCATGAACCAGTTGTTTAAACCCTACCACTGAACTACAACAGCTTGTTCCAAACCTTTTCACTAAAATTCCCTTATTCAACACAAAATCCTCTTTGTGCCGGTAAAATTCCTTCAGTAACGGATAAGTTTGGTTAATTTCATGGCTCTTTCTTACCCTTTCTCTCAACGTTCTTATAAATTCTAATCTATCTTCCAAATATATAAACTCGTCAGGCGCTATCTCATTTAATTGGTCATTGTTTCCATTAACCAATAGGTTACACACTAACACCGCTGTAACGAAAGTGTCACTCAAATTCTCGGAATCCCCACCATGTGAAATTATTTCTTCCCCGAAATGCAAAACTGCTTCAGTTTCCACCAGATAGGTCATGCGCAGCAGGAGACAGGCTGGAATATATTCATCTTTGAAGACTACTAACAAAAATATCACAATGCTGATATCTTGTATTCATATAGGGATTTTCACTGCATTTCTGCACCACACCTCCCCGGTACCCTCACTTTTAAGTATTACTTCTATAGGCCTTTCTTGAACAATGTGTTCAAATTGTGAAATATTGCTTGCAACCGTCTCCTGTAACAAGCTGATCAATTGCCAAGTGTCTTAAAAGCACGCTTATTATTAAATCCTCTAGGCACCCCTTCTTTCCAGGTGACTCCCTTCAAAAGGTTGTCTCACCATTCTCCCTTGCTTCTTCCTGAGGATGTTCCCAATCGGTGTTTTGTTCATCATCCTTAAAAAAATTCTTCCGTGTCATCAGTAATGAATGGAATTTCATCAGTCAATTCCAATTTGTTGGACTAAATGTACCGTTATCTTTCAAGTGATTAAAATGGCCTCCTCCCAGTGCCTGTAGCTGCATGCTTTCCAGGTGTTCTTCATCTATCACTTGGACCAATATAAGCCACCGAACAGCATGTTCCATGATGGAGACGTAACTTATCTATAAAGATATCACTCGTTGCCAATAACACCTCTGGTATATGCTCTCTTCTAGGTTCTTTCAATGCTCTTAAGTATTTTAGTGACTTTGTCCGTTTCTCTGTCCCATACACCTTCCTTTTCCACAATGAGTTTGTCTAACAGTATTACCCGTAAATTTCAAAAACTCATGGGTACTCCTTCTAGGTACTATAGGTATTATCCAAGACGACTTTTAAACTTTATAACAGAGAGATTGCTCTTCCCGGAATTAATATCAACAGCATAAGCCCCTTTGCCAGCGACAGGGGGTAAACATCTTCCTTTCTGTCATCAGTACTCCTTTGGCACCTGGAACACGTGTTAGCAAACACATTCTTTTTACCAGGATAATATTGGATCTGAAAACTATATTCGCTGAGGTCATCTAGAACGCGTGCAAACTTGCTATCTACTAACCTCATTTTATCTAAGTAGACTAACTGTCTATGACCGATATTAAGAATGGAAATCTAATAGCAAACAGTTCACTTTCTATCGTCGACGCTCTCCTCATACAAGCGCAAAATCAGCGTGAATAATATGAAATTACTTTCCTTTCTCCATTCTGCTCTTGGCAAAGGACATCCCCAATTCCAGTTATACTCTCGTCCACGAACAACTGTATCATCTTTACATGTGAAGAAATGTCTGGAAAAGCCAATTCAAACAAGTCCTCTATGTTCCATTTTATTTCTTTGAACAAGTTACTTCGTTTGGTCGTCCAATCATTCACAACTTTTCTATTCCGGCTTGTAAATACACTATAAAGAGCAACCACTTCAGAACAATTTCTGATGAATTTATTCTATAATATGTTCATTCCGAGGTATTTCCTCAATTCTCCAACATTCTTTAGTTTTTCAAGTTTATCAATCTGATCTACATATTCAGGCAGTTTCCTTATAACCGTTTACCTGATTATGTGACATAAAAATTGAACTTTCTTCTGTAACCATTTACACTTACTCACTTTTACCTTTACATCAGCTTTACAAAACTTCTGGAGGACAGATTTTATGAGAGTCAAATGCCCCTCAAATCCTTTCGAAATCAGAAGTACATCTTTTACATAATAACTACTTTTTCCCTGCTAAATCCAGATAATATACATTCCATCTCCCTCTGGAACGCTGCTGGTTCGTTCTGGAGTCCAAACCTCAATTTCTTAAACCTGCACTGACCGTTTACAGTGGAAAACGCAGCATAGTCTTTACTTTCTTTCTTTAACTTCATTTGATATTATCCTTTAACCAAGTCCATACTTGAGACGTAATATGCTTCACGACAGCCGAAGAAAGTTTCAATGTTTTTCATGGGAAAAAGGGAAACCTCTGTTTCTTCATCATGCCAGCTGTAGTCTACGCAAAGGCGTAATATCCAGTCCTTTATATTAATCTGAACTATTGGAAAACTCCACTCTGAAGCACTAGGTTCAACAATATCTCTCAAGCACAGTTCTTTCACCTGGCTTTCTATCTCGACATTCGTTTTGATCAAAACTTCTTGTTCTTTTGTTATATCATGGTGTCATCATGTAGCGTGATTTTGTATGGGGTCATCGATGTTCTGTTCATATCGGCATCACTAATGCTAAATGCCGATAGATACCCCCATAATGTTTCTTTTATTTTCTCACGATGTTCAGTTGTTAATTCCTCCATAAACTCAATTTCGTTACTCAATCTTTCTCTCGATCATTCTTGTTTATGAATGGCTGTTCCGGTGGTTTCTGCACTATAGAGTTTGCTAAACAAGCTTTTTTTTTTCTTCAAATCTTACCAAATCATTCTCATCCACCATCAAGTATGCTGTGTCAATGATTTCAGCTCTCCCTAAATGTGCTCGCCCGGCTGTCAGTATCTTTACCAGCCCTTCTCTTTGGTTGTCTTTCCATTTCACTAAGCTCTGCAGCAGCCTAAACTTATTATTGTAACCTTTTTTATTATTTTCATCCTTATTATTTATTAATATTTCTTTCGACCGTTCGTCTTCCCACTCTGTACCACTTCTGGGTTTGATCTGCTTCGACTTCCATCACGGCTTCACATGAATCCATCCATTTTCTGTGATGGTTGTTCCTTCTTCTACGTAAACTGGGAGTGCGGCCACAACCCATACAGAATTAACAGGGTCATTTATCAAATGTACATGCTCCGTAATCCCAGTTTCACCTGATCACATATACGTTATCTCTGCTACAATTACCTTGACTCCGTTATTTGCAAAAACTGTATTAATAATATGATACCCTCCTTCAGGTATCTTACCAAAATAAAATCAAATTGTAATCAAATCAATGTAACTCATTGTAAGACTGTATATCATGGTGGAAGGATGTGTTGGTGCTTGCTCTGTTGTGTATTTGTGTTATTTTTAAATTGAGTTATTAGTTTGTGTTTATTCTTATTTTCTTATTTATGTGGATTAGAGGTTTTGTCATATTAGTGTAATGGTTTTAATTAAATATAATTACTTTCCATCATTCGTTTTTAAGCTAAATATAATTTGAAAGTTGCAAATTTTTTAACGGTTTATTCTGTTCCAGTTTTAGATATAAATTAATTCTGGGATCTTAGTTTCAAAAATAGCTGAAAGGGCAGCCCAAGTTTCTTTATCATGCCTGCGATTGTCTACGCAAAGGCGTAATGTCCAGTCCTTTATATTAATCTGAACTATTGGAAACTCCACTCTGAAGCACTAGGCTCAACAATATCTCTCAAGCACAGTTCTTTCTCCTGGTTTTCTATCTCGACAATCGTTTTTGGTCAATAATAATATGATTAACAATATGATTAATAATATGATATTTCGTTTTAATCTTTCATTTATTTTTTTGGTCATTTTTTAGCGTTTTTAGTTTATGACAGCTATTTGTAGTTGCAGAGTTTAGAATTGTGCAATTATAAAATAATTCGAGTTCAGCTGGTAATAGGTTATATTTTCTTCATTGTCTTCGTTTTAACTTTTGGTTCTGTTTTTATGTTGATTAATAGTATTTTTTTCCTTTTTTTTGTGCAAACTTGTGGGGGTACGTGAATGTTTTAAACAATCTAAATTTTTCATATTTACTGTAAATACGGTTTTAGCGTTTTAAAATATCCGGTTTTAAATTTATGTTTTAAGGTACGAACAATTTTATCTTGATTTCACCTTTCGTTTTTTTGTCAGTTTTTTTTTGTCTGTTGTGTTTGTTCCGTTGTGGTTGTATGGGCGTGTCTGATGGCAGATTTGCACAGACGTGGGCTTTCTATTGACTTCACCAAAATCCGCGGCTTGCACTCCCACTTTGCATCCGTGGAATACCACCCCTATAACTTTAACCCTAACCTTTTCATCTTTTCTGATGCCCAGATGACTAAGAATTCATCCTCTAACTCGTTTAATATTTACAACTATAACTTATTTCCATAATTTCCGTCTGAAGGGAGAGTGTGTGCCTATTTAAACATAAAGTCTCATGTAACACGTTTCGAGAACCTCGAATCTCCTAATTTCGACGTTCTGTGGCTTAAATTCTTTCTTCCTTCTACTACAATAATCTTGTGATTCTGCTACTGCTCTCACTAACAAATAGGTTTCTGCTACTTGAATATCTTACTACTTCTACGGAACTCTTATTTCTTCTCATCAAATGCGAGGGTCTCTATTTTGGGAGTTTCAGTAACAGCACAGCTTTTTAAATATTGGGTCTTATAATGAATTAGGTGGGGAGGAAGCCGAATCATTCAGCATTCTCAACAATCTGGAGCAACTATTTAATGAAAGAATCTACACACATTACGGATCGTCCCAACCTATTCTTGAACACACTCAACCTATTTTTCACCACTAGTCCTTCTCTCTATAAATTCACCACCTTCGTTCCAATTGGTAAATCTGACCACAACCCTATATATCTTAATCTTATTACTTTCTTTCCAACAGATCCATCCTGCTCTACGCGATTTTCCTGGCACTTTGATCGGGCCGATTGGGGCTTTTCGTCGTTTCTACATAACTATAATTGGAATGACTACTGCTTTAGACTCTGGTGACGCTTCGGCTTCCGCCGATAGGTGGAGCTGCCCTGTCGTTCGATGAGATACATTCCCTAAATCTTTCTCTCCTCATAATCCATAGTTCGACCGTGCTTGTTCTCTGGATATTCAGGCTAGAGACAGTGCGTAACGGGGGTGGAAAAAATATAGTTCTCCTATCACTCTCGCTAAATTTTCATGCAGCAAGAAATAGTTTCAGGGATACTCTTCGACGAGCATAGCGGGCTTTCATCAAACGAAAGTCCTCTAACCTCCTTGATTTCCCAACTGACAAATCTTTCTGGCATCTTGATAAAAACATTTCTAACAAATTCTGTAAATCTGCCTTTCATACTCTTATTCGATCTGATGGCTCTGTTGCTATTTCTCCACCTGAAAAGGCCAATCTCTTCGGCCTTCTATTTTCCTACAACTCAACCTCGAAGATTCTGGCATTCTTCTTCCACCTCCTTCTCCTCTCAGGTGTCATATGCATGTGCCTGTGATTACATTTGATCGGGTGTATGGGCTCCTGAAATATATGAAAGTTAAGAAGGCGGGTGGCCTGGATGGCGTTTCCCACGAGTTTTGAGGGAGTGTGCTTCCGTGCTAACCCCGTCCAACTATATTCTTTATGTCTCAATACTAGCATTTTCCCTCAGTGTTGGAAGCACGCACATATCAAATATTATTCCAAAAAAAGGAAGCCGCTCAGATCCATCTAACTATCGCCCTATAGCTCTCAGCATGTATTCTATCTAAGATCTTTTCAGAAACTCTTCTTAACTCTCATTTCTTAGATCATCTGGAATCCCATTCACTTCTTTCCGATCGCCAGTACGGTTATCGGCACCCAAAGTCTACTTTCCTATCCAACTGATTTATGGATGTCCGATTTCAGAATCTATGGGGAGAATTGCGTGGTGGCACTTAACATATCTAAAGCATTTCACCGGGTATGACACTGCTCTCCAAGCTCCCATACTTGGGGTTTCCTCCTTCTCTTTCCTTACTTATGTTTAGTTTTCTTTAAAATCGCTCAATTTCGGCTGTTGTTGATGGACGATTTCTTCTTTTTCTGTCAATAGTGGTGTTCCTCAGGGTTCTGTCTTATTTCTTACATTATTCCTACTTTTCAACAATGATCTTCGCACTTTTACATCTAACTCTATCCATTCATATGCCTATAACTTGACCTTTCATTCTTCAACTCATTTCAATTCTGCTCCGTCTTTTACTTCTTGAATTGCCTCTCGTCACTTATTCTTATTTTCCACGATTATATTCTGCTGATCTGAGGATAAATTTCCGGTTTGGGGTCGCCTCAAACTTGTGAAATTCGATTCTTTAGACCCAACTTCTAAAACTCTCCATTTCTTCTCTAAGACACTTCTAACTTTCCTATCATTTCGACGATTCGTCTCTCTTG
Source organism: Trachelipus rathkii (assembly GCA_015478945.1). NCBI lineage: Eukaryota > Metazoa > Arthropoda > Malacostraca > Isopoda > Trachelipodidae > Trachelipus > Trachelipus rathkii. Next base: position 7,422 of record JABUQX010059333.1, on the reverse strand, counting down.
TGACAATACAAAGCATGTTCTTGGCCTTAATATAAACAAAAAATGTCTTAAATCTCACATCACAACGGTTGCTGAGCAGCTCAGCTTCTGAGAATTCAGTTTGACTGCGTAAACTTTTTTTCTTCTTCTCATTTACTCCAGCTATACAAGGGCCTCATAGCCCTTGTATAGAGTACTGCTCTCTTATCTGGGGGCTTTGGTTTCACACGGCTTTTGGTTATGGTCGAGTTAAAGGTCAAAAGTCTTATAAACTTATAAACTGTTCTGTACTTTCCACTTCACTTGACCCTCTATCTTTGTGGCTTGATGTTGATGCTTTATCTCTTTTCTCTAGGTACCGCAGCAGCAGGTGCTTGACGGAACTTATCATTCGAGTACCACCACCTATACGACACCCTAGTAGCACAAAGGGTGCTCTGTCTGCGCATGAATTTCGTGTTGCCATTGGTAACTCCATGCTAGTTCGCTGCTGTGCTTCCTTCTTTCCTGCTACATCTGTTCTATAGAATTCTCTTCCATCTCATGTGTTTCCTGCTGAATTTAATCTCCCTCCCTTTAAGGTCTGTAACTGTGTTCATCTGCGTTATTTACGTTATTTGATGAATTTTTGTGGCCTACAACACCCCTTCTTTGAGTAGGGTTCTACCCGTGAGTAGTGGTGACAACTGTAAAAAAAACAGTTCTCTGAAATTCTGTGCATTGAGATGGATCCCCTATGACTCTCAACATTATTTTTCTGCTGTCTATCTCTGGATTCGAGATCTCCTTTAGCTCATTTTCCAAGATATTACAGTCCTGTGATCCCGAATCCATTATTGCAAGCACCTCTTTTTCATCAAGCCGTATTCTAAACCGCAACAATGATGTTAACTGTATAATACCATCTCTACTATAGTTGTTCCTACCATAAACTCTGTACACCATATTTGTGATATTCTTTGTTGCCATATATGTCCCCCCTTCGTAATTTTGCTAGTCGCTGCTGTAAGGAACTATGGCTCATCACAAACTCCTCCGCCTCTGTATTCCGTCTCGACCAGCATTGATTAACCTCGATACTTGCTTGTGCACCTATTACAGTGCTTATCTCCGGCTCATTCCTGGTATTGACTGAGCGGTCTAGTTTTCCGAAACTACTTGTTTTCTCTTCCTCTTCAATTCTTACACTTTTGGCTTCATAGAACATGATTCCTATATATGCCTGCTTTCCTCACTCATGAAACATTTGCGATCGTCAACCCCGTGAGCCCTTGCAACGTTCTCAGTAAGCCCACCAATAATTTCCTGCTCTTTTTGATGACTTCTGTCTCTGGTTGTAGTTCTAATCCCACAGTTGGCAAGTGTGTGTGCTCACTATTATCACAAAATAAACACCAACCTCTAAATCTCTAGCAGTATCTCTTTATATGTCCCCTCCTATTGCAATGGTAACACTTCCTACCCCTTTCCTCATACGACCCAGTATTCCGACCAGCTTATCCTCTATGTTCTCTATTTGAAAATTGCTATGGTCTAACGTATCTCACCTGGTCTGCATATGTCAGTCGTTCAGGTCTTTTTCCTTGAATGTCAGCCATATTGGAATCATCGCAGTTTTGGGTTCCTCATGTTTTTAATTTGCAAGCTTGTCCTCTTCTTGATCCTAATTGATGACGTATTCTCATCTAACTTTCAAACTTTATTTTTCCCCTCCCATTCGGACTCTAAATCTTGTCACTTTCCTCGGAGACATTTCACAAATTGTTTTTTGAACCTGTCTACTTCCCTTTTTTTCTCCCATGTAGCTGCCTCATAAGTCGTTTATAATCTGAGGACGAACTCTGCAAACATTTCACTTTTATTCATTTCTATCTCCAGAATTCTCTTTATAAATCTAAAATCTCACTCTCCTTTATCTCTTCACACCAGCACCTTAGTCTCGCTACTATTGTGATGTATCTAATCTTAGCCCTGTTAATGCTATAATGCGTCCATAATGATGGACTCTCTAAAAAGTATAGTAAGTTCCCCGCCCAACTATTTTTACCTCTCCCCAGCTGTTCCTTCGCATACCTCTCAAAATCTTCGATAAAAGCATCGAATTTTTGAACTTTCTTCCTTCCATACTTTGGAGACTTTAGAGCTTTCACGCTTGCCTTACTGAACGTTCCTAACACTTCCAGGAGTTCCCTAGCTAAAATAATGAGAACTCCGTTCACCGCCATAATCAGCTTCATCCCCGATTTTTGCAACTCCACCATTCTCTTTAGCCACAACTTTTCCCCCCTTTATCTAGCTCCTGTCTTCCGCAGAATCGCCTTCTATAACCGAACTCTCATCCACGGTGTATTTTCGGACTGCCCTTTTCATAATTTTTCTTTTCTTTCTTCCTTGTTCTGGGTCATTTTCATTGTTACTGTCAATTCCACTTCTGAAGGCAGTA
>JABUQX010059332.1:5000-22500 GCA_015478945.1 Trachelipus rathkii | reverse complement strand
ATATATAAATATAAAATATTTTTTTTAATATAATATAATAAATAATATATATATATATATATATATAATATTATATATAATATATTATTTATATATTATTATATAGTATATATATATATATATATATATATATTATAATTATATATATATATATATATATATATAAAGAGAAACAGTAAGAGACGCAGAGTCCAATCTAGAGTGTCCCATTCAAACCAAAAAAAACTATAATTTCAAAATATTTTTTTAAAAGTTTTAAATTTAATTTATTAAATGTATTTATAATTAAAAAGCCGCATGGGCCTAACCTAAACTGTCCCAGTCAACAACAATATAAAAATTAAAGAATAATAATTAAAAAGCCGCATTGGCCCTCTAGAATGGTCCCAGTCAATCCATTATAATTAATAAATAAGAATAATACTTCAGCAGCCGCATGGGCCTATCTAGACAGTCCCAGTCAACCCAATATATATTAATATTAAGAATAATTAATTAAGAAAGCTGCATGAAGCCCTCTAGAATGTCCCAGTTTACTAACCCATAATATATAAGAACAATCTTAAGAAGCCGCATGGTCAACCCAAATAAAAATTATAATTAAGAGCCGCATTGACCACTTCTAGAATGTCCCAGTCAACCCATAATAAATAATAAATAAGAATAATACTTTAAGAAAGACGTATGGGCCTATCTAGACTGTCCCAGTCAACCAATAATTAATAATTAAAAATAATAATTAAGAAGCGCTTGACACCTTCTACGAATGTGCCAGTCACTCATAATAAATATAGAATATATACTTTAAGAGCAGCATGGTCCTTTTTAGACTTTCACAGTCAACAAAAAAAATTTAATAATTAAGAAGCCGCAATAGATAATAAATAATAAATAATAAATAAAAATAATACTTAGGAAGCAGCATGGGCCTATCTAGACTGTCCCAATCAACCAATAATTATTAATAATTAAAAATAATCATTAAGAAACCGCATTGACGCCTCCTCTAAACTGTCCAGTTAACACGAAATAAATACAATAATACTTAGAAACCGCATGGTCCTTTTTAGATTTTCCCAGTATAAACCAATTAGAATTAATAATTGAGAAGCCGCATGTTCCTCTAGAATGTCTCAGTCAAACGCCATAAAAATTTAGAATTAAGAATAATTTTTAAGTAATAATTAATGTAATTAATGAATAGTATTATAATTAAGAAGCACATGGGCCTACCTAGACTGTCCCCAGTCACCATTACAAAAATTAATAAATAAAATAATAATCATAAAGGCGCAATGGGCCTATCTAGACTGTTCACCAGTCAACCATAATTAATAATTAAGAATAAATTATTCCCTTAATTATTAATTATTATGGGTTGACTTAGACGGTCAAGATAGGCCCTGCGACTTCTGCTTTTATTCCTATTTATCAATAATCTGGATTGACCTGAAGCATTTGGGGGCTAATGCGACTTTTAAATTATTATTTCTTAATTATTAATATTGTTGGTTGACTGGGAACATGTGTAGGTAGCCCCATTGGCTTCTTAATTATAAATGCTCATTCATTAATTACATTAATATTATTAAAATTATTCTAATTCTTAATTTTTATGGTCGTTGACCGGGACATTCTAGAGGAGCCAATGCGGCTTCTTAAATATTAATTTTTATTGGTAGCCTGGGACAGTCTAAAAAGGACCACCATGCGGCGGCTTAAGTATTATTCCTATTTAATATTTATTTGATTGGGACATTCTAGAGGGGTCCATGTGGCTTAATTATTATTTTTAATTGTTAATTATTGTTGGTTGCGGGACAGTCTTTGATAGGCCATACGGCTTTCTGTTAAGGTATTATTCCATTTTATTTTATTTTATGAGCTGACTGGGAATTCTAGAGGGGCCAATGCTGCGTTTTTCAATTATTAATTTTTAATTGGTTGACTGGGACCAGTCCTAAAAGGACCATGCGGCCTTCTTGTATTATTCTTATTTTATTATTGGTTTGACTGGGACATTCTAATGAGAGTCAATGCACGCTTCCTAATTATATTCTGAAATAATAATTAGAACGCTGCATTAACCTCTCTGAATGGTCCCCGTCAAACCCATAATAAATAAGAATATACTTAAGAAGCCGCATGGTCCTTTATAGCTGTCCCCCCAGTCAACCAATACAAATTAATAAAAAATTAAGAGGCCACATTGGCCCTTCTAGAATGTCCGTCAGTCCATCATAAATAAAAATAAGAATAATACCTTAAGAACAGCATAAGGCCTATCTAGATCTGTCCCATCAAACAATAATAAATATATATAATAATAATTAAAAATAATGAATTTGCTTCATTGATCCCTCTAGAATGTCCCCATCAACTCATAATTAAATAATAATAATATTTAAGAAGCCGCCTGACATGGTCCTTTTAGACTGTCCCAGTCAACCAATAACAATTAAATAATTAAGAGCCGCATTGGGCTCTCTTAGAATTTGCCTTGGTCCGATAACAACTATTATATAAATAAGAATAATACCTTAATAATCCGCCTGGGCCTATCTAGACTGTCCCAGTTAACACAAATAATAATTAATAATTACATATATATTTTAAAAACCGCATTGATCCTCTAGAATGTCCCAGTCACTCATAATAAAATAATGAATAATGACTAAAGAAGCCGCATGGTCCTTTTGAGACGATCAGTCAACCATAAAATTAAATAATTAAGAAGCCCCATTGGCACCTCTAGAATGTCCCCAGTCAACTCATAATAAAAAATTAAAATAATAATAATATTTAAGAAGCCGCTATGGGCCTATAGACACTCCAACGTCTATCTTATCTCAAAAGCCAAAAATCTTCCCCTACGTGCTTTACACTTGCGCCCCTCTTCAGCATATCTGTCTTTTTTTAATAAGGGTGCTAAAATTGTAGACAATATCCAAATACTGGCCTAACATATCAATTATACGACATTATACAAAAAACAATATATATATTAGGGGGCTCTGGCATGAATTTTCAATTTTTAACCCTAGGCCCTAGCTCTGGGTTCAAAATCTACAATGGAAACAATGAAACCAGCAAGCACTAAAGAATTGTTACAAGACCTTACGGGTTATCAACTGCCAATATTTTCTTGAAATTGAAAAAAAAAATATAATTAAAAATTTTAGAGGAATTTGTTTTTATTTAATTTTTATTTCTATTGGTTGAAAATTACTTAAATATACCAAAAAAATAAAAAAATAATAAAAAAAATATAAAAAAATAAAAAAAAATAAGGACCTCATAACTTTTAAATACATCATACTAATTCATATATTTTGTTTGGTAAAAATCAATTGATTTTGTTTAATTTGATTTTTTTCCGTGCATCCCGCTCAATTACATTTTACAATACAAAAAAGCGAAAAAGAATTTACATATATATATATATTATATATCTATATATATATATATAATATATATATTAATATATATATAATATATATATATATAATATATATATATATATATATATATATTAATATATAATATTATAATATATATATATATATATATATATATAAGTTGGATTTAATTAGGTGAAGCAATTTATTTATTTATTTATTTTATTCTTAACTTTCAAATGTTCTGCATAAAAAAATGTCACCTACGAAATTCATTTTCTAACAATTATGCAGGGTCGCGCTAGAGAAACGGCAATTTTGAATGAACGTTTAATGCGAAGAATAAATGTAGGAAAATCATATACACAATTACAGTTGTAAATGCATGTACAGAGTATGCCATTAATTATGACATTGCCATTTCCATTTACCTGTCACATTACTTCTTATAGATAACATCAGAAAGATGTCGTCCGTCTAGGCGTACACATTCTGAAACTCTGGCGTAGAAACTTTGGAATGTCCACCGTATCATGTCTCGAGGAATATCGGCTATTTCTTCTGCAATCCTCCGTTTAAGTTCAGCAGTGGTTGCAGGACGTGTGCTGTACACTTTACCTTTCAAATGTCCCCACAGAAAGAAATCGCAAACATTGACATCGGGGAATTTGGATGGCCATAAAATGTCGCCTCTCCGTGCGCTTCCGCTTCCAAACCATCGGGAATCGCCTCCATCGACCGTCGAGCAGTATGTGACGTAGCTCCGTCCTGCTGAAACCACATGTTGTCGGTGTCAAGATGTTCTTCGAGCAACTTCGGTGCAAAGAATGTTTCAAGCATACCAACATATCGATCTGATGTCACTGTTGTTGCAATGCCTTCCTGACTTTCAAAAAAATAAGGGCCGATAACACCATGACTTAACACTGCACACCATACTGTAACCTTGGTGCTATGTAATGGACGCTCGTGAAGGCGACGAGGATTTTCCTGTGCCCAGTAACGGAAATTCTGTTTGTTAACATAGCCGGTAACGTGGAAATGGGCTTCGTCAGACATCAACAAATTGTTAAGGAAATTGCGGTCCTCGTTAACCTTACCCAACACCACTTCGGAAAACGTCTTACGCAACACATAGTCTTGAGGATGTACTCCACTGCTGCATCATTACTAAATGGCAACGCCTACTCAAAGATTTCGCATCGGTCCCGAACTAATGCGGCCGTTAGAGTTTTGCCAGATTCACATTTAAAAGTTATATTTAACGTGCAGCAAAAACAGTTTCAAACCTCTTAGGCATGGCGACCTATAAAATGCTTTGTTACTGACAAAGTCCATGATATGGGTTGGAGATTTGCAGATTAGTTGATCGGAATAACCAAACCGGTTTTAACATTTTTTGACCGATAACTTGCTTCTTAATGCAGAAGCGGAACTTTATTTGCTTTGTTTTTATATTTAGAAGAAAAAAAATTAATTTTCTTCTTTCAATTTATATTGTTGGCAGTTTATAGTCAAAACAACACTAATGTTATAGTCAAGGACAAAGAAAATTAGCTGTTCCACAGTGTTCAACTCCCACGTGTGATGGGGGAGGACGATGAGGGAGTTATATTTGGAAGCCGCCCATCTTGTTGCTCGAGGGTCATCACGTGGTTGCCATTATTCATTATTGTTTTTATATATATATGAAGAAAGTGTTGTCTGTAGTTGTATTTTATGGTGTGTGATAAAGAGGAGACCCTACTCACTGTGTAAAAAAGAATGTGGATATGAGAACAATAGGTGTGAACCATTGGGCACTGGTACCTTGGAGATGTACCCTAAACACTCAATATATGCACCAATGGTGGATATATCTATTATATAACTATATATTATATATATTATATATATATATATATAGATATATATATATATATATATATATATATATAATATATATATAATATATTAATATATATAATATATTATATTATATATAGTATATATATAAAAATATATTATATATATATATATATATATATATATATATATATAATTATATATATATATTATATATATATATATATTTATATATATACTATATATATATATATATATATTATAAATATTATATATATATATACTTATTACCTTCGTCCTTTCATATTAAAGAATTTATTAAGCACGCAAATTTCATATTTAAGACCAAAAAATACGGGTTAATATATATATAATATATCTATATATATTATATATATATATATATATATATAATATATACTATATATATTATAATATTATATATATATATTATATATATATATCAACAAAGACTAAAAAAAAAACAATATATAAATAATATTATTTATAATATATATATATAATTATATATATATATATAATTTAATATTTTAATTAAAATAATCTATATATTTTATATATTTACTACTAGATAAAAATATATGAATGCACCAAATAACATCATAAAAATAAACTAGTAAGTTAAAAGGATTTTAGAAGAATATGCTTTATGCTTAAAACTACTATGACATAATTTGAATAAATGATTATATTATAATATTAATATATATATATATATTATATATATATATATATATATATAATATATTATATATATAATTATATATATATATCATAGTATATATATATTATTATATATATATATAAAATGTAAGTAAGGGTGGCTAAAACTACCGCTAAAAATGTTGCAAGGCAATGTTTGCATGCAATGTTGCAAATGTGACAAGCAACATTTTGCAGCATTCGGGTTTTCAAGTTTGACGTGTCAAAGTTAGAGTTTCTAAGGTCGGCGAGACCGTTTTCGAGGTCTGGAAGACTGAAGTTAAAGAGCTTTTGACGCCTGAACTCAAGGGTTTACCCCCCATAGGGGGCTTAGCCCCAAAGGGGTTTTTTTGGTCCCTAGAAGGTTTTAAATGATAGATAGATTATTTTTGATGGTTTTAATCGATTTATCGATGTTTTTTACCCTATGTCGATGTTTAATTTAAATTCGTCTTTCTACGTGCTCTGTTGACTTGTTACACCGAAAAATATAATCGAAAGAAGAAAATCTTTATTAATACGTTCATTCCGATTATCGCGGTAGTGGAGAGGCCATATTGAGATGCCGGAAGTGAAACCGGAAGTAAACGGTCGATTTTGACCGCGAAGGTCGTTCTACTGTTACTTCTTAAAAAAAACTGATGTAAAAAATGTTAAAAAAAATAATAACAATTAATCAAATCAGTGAATTTTCCATTACAAAATTTTAACTATTTTATTGACATAATAAATAAGATAAAAGTAAATTAATCAATAAAATTAAGAAATAAATAAATAATAAATAAAATTAATAAATAAATAACAAAAAAAAAAAAGAAATAAATAAAAAAAAAAAAAAAAAAAGTTTTAATAATATATAGTAAATAAATAAAAACTTAAATTAAAAAAAAAATTAAATAAAAAAAAAAATTAGGGTAACTACATCCAAAAAAAAGAAAAAATAATAAAATTAAACAAAAAATTAATAGTAGTAGAAAAAAATTAAAATTAATTCTAATAAATTAATAAATAGATTTGCGCGAAGTATCTCTATTTTCGGTTGTCTGTTTGTGCCGCCGCCTCCGTCTGCCTGGAATTGGAGGTTCCGGATGAGTGCACCCCCTTCGGAGAAGGGGTGCTGTTTCCTTCCAGATAGGAAATTTTCTTAAAAGGTTGATGAGAGACTATTAGGTGACATAAATTGCACGAGTTGCAGAAGAGAAGGAGGAATGAGGAAGGAGGAAGAAGGAAGAATGTAGGAAGAAAAGAAGGAGGAAAAAAAAAGGAGGAAGGAATGCGGGTTTTGGAACCCCCCGATTATTTCTCCAAGTTCTAGAACACATTAAGAAGAAGAATGCCAGAATTGCATAAGAGAAGAAGGAGGAAGGAGGAAAGATGGTGAAAGGAGGACGAGAAGGATCCAGAGTCACGATACCCGGCACGGTGTTGGAGCCGTACGATGCTGAGTAGTAAAATTCGTTTAGCCTGGACTGGACATTTCTATTTTAAAAATCTCGTTTTCTTCTTTTATAAACTTGAAACATGTATATTTGTTTGCTATTTTTATTTTTTTAAGCTTCATTTTATACGTTTTATAAGTTTCATTCTTTATGTTTTTATTGTTGCTTTCAATTTTCATTTTTTAATTACTTTGTAAATTTTATTGTTTTAAAACATTTTGTTTTTTACTATGTTTTTTTTGTGCCTTTTCATTGTTATTATCTTAAAAATCTTGCATTTTTACATACCCTAAAGCAGTAAATCAGTAAATCAGATTATCAGCTTACCCTCTCCACCCATCCTGCCCTTCCCATGATCATTGATCTAATTTATCTATTGCATCTATGATTCAAGGTTCATATTTTTGTAAACATAACACAAAAACTTTTTATTTATTTTGTTTTGTTTCTTTAATATTTGTTGTTACTAAAATTTTATGCTTTTCATGTTATATTAACTTAAAATTTGGATTATTTTAACTTTCATAAGCAGGTTAAATCAGTAAACTCAGTTTAAGTTTCAAAATGCTCCTACCCTTTCCTGATCTATTGAATCTATTGATCTATTGATCTATTGATCTACTTATCTATTGATTCAAATCATATCTTTTATAATATAACACAAAACTTTTATTTATTACCAAGGTTTCTTAAATATTTATTTTTTTTATTTTCAATTTATTACGGTGTTATGTAAATAACTTAAAAAAATATTTGGCATTTCTACATACTCTAAAGCAGTAAAATGAATGAACCAGTAAAAACAGTAAATCAGTAAAATCAGTAAATCAGTTATCAGTAAAGCAGTAAATCAGTAAATCAGTGGAATCAAACACCCACTCTATCACTCCTAACATCCGTGAATCTATCTGATCTATTGATCCTATTGAATCCTATTGAATTTTCATTCATATTTGTGTATATAAATAACACAAAAACTTTTCATTATATTCTTGTTTTTTTTCTTTAAACATTTTGTTATTTTTACTAAAAAATTTATTCCTTTTATGTTTATAACGTGAAAAAAATTGCATATTTACATACCCTAAAGCGGTAAATCAGTAAATCAGTTCAAGCAAGCCACCCATTATCATTACGAGCCATCCGTAGATCTAATTGATCTAACGATCTATTGAATCTATTGAATCTATTGATCTAGTTGATTCATGTCATATTATAAGTATCTTTTGTATAAACATAACATTGAAATAAATTCTTATTAGCTGAAGCAGGTTGTTGTTGAAATGTCGGTTTGGTGTTGCTTTGTTGCAGTTGTTGTTGTTGTTGTTGTTGTGTTTTTGTTGTTGTATAGTATGTTGTTGTATGTTTGTGGTTGTTTGTTGATTGTTTTTGTGGTGTGTGTTGTTACATATTATTATAACGTTCAAGTTAAGGAAAAAGTATCACAAACACTTGTCAGTTAATCAAGCTAAATTAATGTTTAATTTTACATTTAACATTGTAAAATTGAAAACTAAACAAAATAATATCTCATCCTGGCCTAACGTGACATAACAACATTCCCAATTAACAAGGTAACTTAAAAATTAGGAGTCTTCACGACCAGCAGAAGTCAAGCACAGCAATCTCGGTCTGGTACTATGCACAACCGCCAAATATTATTATATTTATTATATATTATTATTATATTTTCATATTATTATTATTATTATTATTTATAGTATTATTTATTATTATTATTATTCATTATTATTATTAGTTTATATTATTTATTATATTATTGATTCTAATTATTATACGTAATATTCCACATAGATCTCAAAACACCAATAACGCGTGCGATCACTTTGCCTGCAAGTCCACAACTAAAACCTTGGTAGGTAAATTGCTCTCTACAAGACACCTAAACATTACGCAAATTCGTTAACGTTCAACGGCTAAGCAATAAGCCGCGTAGCATTTGCATACTGCCATTACAGGACAGCCAATGAAATTTCTCGATCTGGACTCAATTAATTCTTAATATCTTTTGACACATGAGAAGAGCTGTACGAGATTTATTACCTTGTCCCCAATATCTTTTGACGCATTGAAAAAGGGTAAATAGAACCTTTTTACTTTGTCCCTTTTGTCCTTACCTTAACATACGTTTTTATTCCTTAAACGTAGTTTTATATTAATTATTATTATATAATTATATATTATATTTATATTATTATTTTATATTATTTATTATTATTATTATTATTTTATATTATTTTATTATTTTATTATCTATTATTATTTATTAATTATTAGTTAATTATATTATTTGTTTTTTTATAATTACTATTATTATTATTATTATTATTATTATTACATATTGATATTATTAATATTTTTATTATTATTATTATTCATTATTATTATTTTTATTATTATTATTATATTATATTATTATTATTATTATTATTATTATATATATCAACTATATATGTATAATTTGAACATAACAAACCTGACGATATCTACACACACACACGCAACACACACAACACACCATACATACACACACACGCACACACACACACCACACACACACACACACCACACACACACACACTTACAATCGCCCATTCTTGTGAAGGTTAACATGAAACATTTTTTAGGCTTATTCCGTTTTAGACTCCCGCGCCCTTTCAGAAAATATCAACAACGGAAACAGAAAACGGGTTTTGCTGAGCCAGGCGGAAATGGATGTATCTTAATGTCATATTATTAAACAACTGGTAGGATTTTGGACATCGGGGCCATCAATACATAGGCGATTTTGACAAACATGGGGTATAGATTTGGGTGCTGAGTATCTATAATATAAAGCGACGAGACTACTCGTGGCCATTCTTATCAAGAGGCTCTTACGCATCAACACTTAAGGCACATTCGTTAAATTCTGCACACACACACACACACACCACACACACACCCACACACACACACACACACACACGCACCATTCTAATATTATCGCAAAGGTGATAAGAATAGAGGCAAAAAGCAAATTTGTAGTTTTCGGGGCCAAACTTTTCATTATTCAGAAGATTTGTACATAGAAAACATTAAACATTGTACAACATAAACAAAGATGGATATTTATAAAATTAAAATGGAGATTAAAAGTACCCTTAAACCCATAGGAAGCTGTTCGAAAAGAATTATTGATATAGACAAAACCGCTATCAGCTGTTATTGGCGCATCAATCTTGGTTCCGGATACGAATACGTAAATACTTCCACATAATCTTCCGGGCTGAAAAGTTGTAGTAGGAATACTTATAGCATAACCCTCCTCTGTTTACGTTCCGTGTAAGTAGCATCTAGGATTCGGTGATCCGTCTGTTCGAGCAGCCTGTTGATGAGGCAGGTCCTCGCTTCGTGCATCATCTTCGTCGACATATCCAATTGTACTTTCATTCATTTGCTTTTCATCGTAACATCGTGGGTTTCTTGATCATCGTCAATACCAATGATCATCATGGCCTGTTACTATTTCAGAACTCATGATCACTACACCAACTGTAACAGTTTTTTCAAAAATTTAGATAGTATCTTTTGTATCTTTATTTGATTGTAAGGCCTTTGACTTTGTACAATATTTATTTATTAATTCCATCTTAGTCCTTATTCTAACAGCATAAGACCTTAGGTCCAGTACATACAAAAGAATCACCGTAGGCTCCAGGACCGTTATCTGTTATTTCATCTGTTAGTTCACCTAAATAGTTTCCTGTATTCAGGAATTCATGTTTTCTACCAGCGACAAAACATACAAGAGTCTTATATTGCAGTTCAATGCCCTTTTGGTTAACTTGGAGTACTCAATATAATTTATACGTGCATATGCAGTGTAAAACGATGCGGCATAGGAATATTTCTGTGCCAGTGAATGACGTTCGGCTTAGCGCATTTTTATACAACTGTCACAAACATATGTACTGCCTATTGGAATAACGCTAGGGATTTCAATATCGCATTGGTTTATTAGTTCCCATACTTTTTTATCACTAGTACATACTACATCTTCTCTATGTAGCGTGTATTTGGCAAATTTCCCCAAAGAGAATTGAGAGACAATAATTTTGCGATGAATCGCATCCCAGGATTTTTTTTGATATTGGTAATATCAAGTTCGACACCTTCCACTCTTATTCTTTGACCAAGAACGGATAACTCTTTAAGGTTTTCCTCGAAATCGGATCGTCGATCGTGAATTATTATTTGGAGACCTGATGCCTTGTCTTTATTTTTGGAAGTGGTTCAATATCTTCAAATAAAAACTCCTTCTCGTTTAAACGGACCAAACGGTTTCAACATATTATTTAAGTATTTCGTAACCCATCTCTACTGCCAATTGAATTTCAGGTGTTGTGTTTACACCTTCGATAGAACGTTCATTCTCACATGATTGCATTTACGAGCTATTATCTTTACACATTTTACACAGAGTAGAAATACATTAGCTTATTTTTGGTCGTCAGCGCATCTGACAGGGATGGTATAAGTCTTGAGGAGGAAGAATCTTAATGTAAAGCTGCGCCGAAAATATTCTGTCAATTGAAATCCATTCGTTGAATGATTAATGTCTGGACTTTATCACCCTATTAGTTTTTTCTGGGGACCACAACGAGGTATAATTCATTCGTTCATGAACATAAGGGATAAAGTGATGTATAGTCTAAATACATGATCTCCTGTCCTTTAGTTGGGATAGTAATGTACGAAGGGTTCAGTACGGCCCCCAAGCAATGAATTATCAATTATGAGCCTGTTGTTAACAACATCATTACTAAGACGCTGAATAATTCACTAATGCTTATATTTTTATCGGGATGATTAGGATCTTGAATGATCTTGGTCTTTTGTATCTTCCATTCACATTCCCACACACGTATGACATTAAAACCGGCTTTTATACCTATCTTCATGTTTCATGGTGAGATTGTAGCGGTCGACAGCCGATACGCTATTGCAGCGTACCTTTCCTTTATTTACAGCCTTTTATGTCGGTGCCACTGCACAACCGTGTATAAAATTTGCTTTTCACATACCGTTCCGGGAAGTCAAACCCGTCAGGGGGGGTAAAGACACTCGATTTCTTACTTTGAACCCCTTTCTCTCCACCGTTGCGTGCGTGCCTTATAAAATTGTTTTCAATTTTCCTGATACATAAGCCAGCGAATTGCTTCAGTGATGGGCGTATCTAGAATACACTGCTTTGCACGACAAGTATTTATCCTCGTTTGGACCAATACGCGTTTTATTTGCATCTGCAGCCATTAAATGTGTCGTTGTATCGGTATCGCTTATCGGCATCGCTCTAGATTGTATACGGGGAAAAAATCGATAATCCGATACTCGATACATTTTGCAAAAAAAACTTTATCATATATATATTATATTATTTAATATATTATATATACATTATGTGTCTATATTTAAAGAAATATTAATGCTGTATGTTGAAATATTTCTATGCTTCACATATATATATTAATATATCCCAGAACCTCGGAGAAAGGCTGGAGAAGTCGGAGTCGGAGTCGGAGAGAGGAGGATGTACTGTTGCGGATTGGAGGTTTTATTGCAAGAGTGGGGAGGAGAAGAGTCGAGGTGGAAGAGGAATAGGTGGAGCAGTATGGAGGGGAGATAAGGAATATTGGAAGGAGAAGATATGATTTGATTTTTGTTTAAGGAAAGGAATGAAGATCATGAATGGCTATTTTCAACAACAGAGGGACTCAGATAGGTTCGCAAGGTATAGATGGAATATATCACAGGAGAATTCGATCAAAAAACTATTATTATAGACTAATATATCGTCTGATATTAGAGCTATAATAAGGAGGTGAAAGTGATTACCTTTAGTAACAAATTGATTCGGATCATAGATTGCTAGTGGCGGACCTGAAGGTGAAGACAGAAAGTGTTTTACAAATACAAGAAAAAAAAATGTGATATTGAACATCTTCCCACATTTTCTCGGTTAAGTCTTTTGAGCTTTTTATCATATAGTGCGAATGCGCGATTAAAACAAACGTCATATCTCCATCACCATACCTCGCTCGCGGCTCGTCGCAACTACGCATGACGGTGAACAAGTTGACTCGATTTCTAAGCACTCCTGTTCTCTCCTCCATTTCTCTCACCTCTCGCGCAGCGCTCTAGCGCTCAACATACACTTCTTTTTTCACTCTCAATCACCACAACATCTCTATTGACTCAACCTTTATTTCTCTTGTGTTCAGTTTTTGTTCATCTTTCCATCTAAGTCAAAATTTATCTCGGCCCATCATCCGTCTCGCCAGTAGCCCCTCAAATTAAATTTTCTTTCTTTCCTTCCTAAAGTTTCTAGAGCATCGCAGCTATCTCTAAATTGATCCCTCATCCTTCTATTACAGCATGTCTCTCTCTCTTCTTCTCCTCGCTTTTGCATTCTCTTTCTGAGCTCTCTTGCTCTCTCGCACACGCACTCTCGCCCTATCTCTCGCCCTAACACAACTCACACCACTTCCCCCTCTCACTCTACACAGTAGTCTCGCTCTTACTCTCTCTTCTCACATCTAATTCGCTCTCATCTTGTGCATGATCTAGGTATACGCTCTCTCACTTCTGCGCTCTCAACGACCACATCGTTTTCGATTCTCGCTCGACGTCACTGCATGAAAGGTTACCATTCTGCATCATCCGGACTCCGAAATTAGTGGAACGTTATTCTTTAGGTGGCATTTTGACATTTAAGGGTGTGTCCTCTTGCGCTATTCACATGCGGACATCTGCGCCGCACACACCAACTTCTCATTCCCTTAACCCGGCATGCATATATATTATATCCTTCATTCCTCCATACTACTAATATACTACTACCTCTATATATATACCCCCTATATACTATACTACCTATATAACTCTCACCTCTCTCTCTCCCCCCTAATATAATACCTCTCTCTCTATATTTATACATTATACCCCTACCCCCTCCCCCCTACTCTCACCTCTCACTCACACTATACCTCCCCCTCTCCCCCCTCATACCCTCTATCTACTATATCCATAATATACTATAGTACTACCCATCTTACTTCCTATATTATATATATATATATTATATATATATTATATATATATATATAATATAATACCCTACTCCTACTCTACAACCCTACCTCCCCTACTCTCATATACTATATATAATATGATTATACTATTACACCCAAAACCTCTCTCTTCACTCTCTCCGCGCACGCGCACATGAGACAGCGAATGCATCCATCAGATGGGAGAAACTTTATTGATTATTTGTTGTTGAACCTCCATAGCAACAACGACAATCCGCTGATGTCCTCCTTGCTTGAGCTCCCCGTCGCCACGCCTTACTAAAACTCATGAAATCTTTACTTCAGCCGACTCAAAACGTTAAAAGCCCCATTTTTATTCTCTTTAAGGTTTTTGTCTTATCAAGGAAAAAGATAAAGGCTACACACAATCCTTCTTCGCGCCTTATTCGACTCTCGCTCACTCTCACTTATTTATTTTTTTTTATTTTCTTAAAATCATGATCAAGAATTTCTAGGATAAAAAAAATCTACAGACGGAGACTTAGATTGGGGAGTATTTATTTTTGCCTGATTTGAAGAACATTAGGAAAAAAAAAACAGTGAAATTACTTATCTAGAATTTGATTTTATATTCTATTTTAATAGCTGAATTATATAACATAAAATTTAAAGTATAGTTTCCACAAAAATATTTTAATAAACGCCTTAGTAAGATGCAAATAATATGTTATTTGCATCTTACTAAGGCGGTAATTAAAATATTTTTTGTGGAAACTATACTTTATACTTCGAAGATATTCTTGAAAAAATATCCTTAGAGGATTGTTTTCCTCCTATTTTTTAAGGGAAAAAAATATCCAAATTAGTGACTATGAGAGAAGTCTGTCACTCTAACCATCTGCAACACCGTGTTGGCTATAAGCCTCCTATACTTTAGAGTCGGGCTGAATTTTGGAGCACCCTTTCAGAGGAGTTGAATTGTTTCTTCTATCGACGGGACTTAGATAAAAGAATTTCTACATTTTTTCTTTTTTGAAGAAAATTATGGATGGAAATAGGGAAATTACTGATCATCAGGAATTTGAAATCTTTTGGTTAAAATTTTTTTTTTTTTTTTTTATAACAATTTTACACTATTTTTTATATTATTATTATTATTATTATTATTATTATTATTATTATTATTATTATTATTATTATTATTATTATTATTATTATAATTATTATTATTATTATAATTATTATTATTATTTTATTATTATAATGTAATGAATATATTTTATTATTATTATTATTATTATTATTTATTATTATTATTATTATTATTATTATTATTATTATTATTTTATTATTATTATTATTATATTTATATTATTATATAATTATATTATTATTATTATTATAAATCGGTGTAAATTATAACAATTAAAGTATTAAATTACCATCCTCGAAGGCATAATTTAGGAAACAGTTAGTTTTCTTAATAAATCTAAAACTTTCTTCATTCTCTATAAATTCCTTTTATGAGAGTTTTACGAGATTAAATAATCTTAATAATTCATTAAAAAAGATAAACAATGTATAACTTGTTGTACAACGTAATATAATTATTCACACTCGCGCGCTCTTTCAGCCTCATATTAGGTTTAAATGCTGCACGCAGCTGGCGATTAAGTAAACATCTTTTCTCTCTCTGTAATAAAGTGTTTCTTTCTTTTAAAATTACGGAATGAAAAGGCTTTCTTCTTATCTAGTTCTTTTTTTTTCTTTTTATGCACGAAATTATCAGGTGTTAAAAGAATACACTCTCATGTAAATTAATATTAATTTTGGCAAGAAAGTTTCGCATAGTGATTGTTATATTGGTTATTCCGTTTAAATAGATTTATTTGTTGATAATATATACTGATACGAACACACTTGGCAGACTTCTATTCATCGACTCCTGCGCATGCTCACACTGGTTATATATATATTTCAGTCTACTAATACATCGATAGCTCTAATGTACAATAACACCACACGAAAAATAATGGATATATATATATATATATATATATATATTATATATATATAGGATATATATATATATATATATATATATATATATATATATATATATATAGTATATATAAAATATCTATATATTATATATAGTATATATAATATTATATATATATATATAATTATATATATATATTATATATTATATATATGACTACTATATATATATATAATATGATATATATATATATATATATAATATAATACATATATATACCTTACCCCCCCACACTCACCCCACACCTGTATATTATATATATTACCTATATATATATATATACTATATATTATACTATATATATATTTACTATATATAAATATATATATTATATATATATATATAATATATTATTTATATATATATATATATTATATAACTACCTTTTAACGTGCCTATTATTTCCTTTTCCCAGGGGCCGGTAAAACACGGTGGGGGACTACAGGAAATCGAACTTTTAAGGGCCGGCTATCCCAAACCAGGGCCATGAACGTAGTTCGGCAGTCGAGTTTATTCTTGCCCCCAGGAAGATAAACTCCAACTGCTACGCGGAGGACTGAAACAGCGTCCTCTCGTATGAGAGTCGGCGAGATATAAATACGGCATCACGAACGGCGTCTATATATATATATATATATAAGTATATATATATATACTATAATAGTATATAGTAATATATATTATAATATATATTATTATATATATATAATATAAATATATATATATATATATATATATATAAATATATATACTATAATATATTTATATTTATATCTATATATTGTGAGTGGTATATAGTGGTGTTTATACTATGATATATTATATATAATATATATACATAATATATATATATAATATAATATATTATATATATATATATATATATATATATATATATATATATATATATATATATATAACTATATATATATATATATA
>JABUQX010059331.1:27500-40430 GCA_015478945.1 Trachelipus rathkii | reverse complement strand
CATATCTCTGTAGAGAAACTTAAAAAAGTCCATGGAAGAAGTTTTCATCAATAACCTTTACTTCATATAGGTTATTGACGAAAACTTTTTCCATGAACCAAGAGATCTTGAAACATCATTCGAAATGCTTGCTAATGAAGTCGTTGATGCTATATTCCAACCCTCATACGAATCCTATCATAGTCTAAGTCTTGTAATAGACTATGATAGGATACGTATGAGGGTTGGAATCAATTTCACTTTTGACGAGATCAGTCACCTGAGTGAAATACTATGTAAGGTCTCTTAAAGAAAAAAGACATTCGTAGGAGCAGAATAAGAGGTCATCATACCAACACAACGAAAAATGTCTATACTGACGAAATTTGGATGTATAAACAGCTCTAAAAAGTAACGAGATTCTTTCTTTCAACCAATCAGAAGAAAGTAAACAAGAATACAATGCACGAACGAACCATATCAGTTCAAAAGGGGTATATATTCTCGTTAGACAACAATAACAACAACAACAACAACAACAACAACAATAACAGTCCAAAATTAAGTTCTTTATATACCAACCAACGAATATATGCTAACGTAACCTTGTTTTCACATTAATAAAGCTAACATAGCATCATGTGGACTAAGAAAATAATGTACAACGACGAATCTATGACGAATAAACAACTAACATTAAAACAAGGTTCCATACTTAACAGCAGTAAAGTATCTAACACAGCGTACAAAACGTAACCTATTCACATTTTTTCAAGGCATATCTCTAACATATTAACGTTAATTTTACATTTACATAGTAATATTTAACATGGATTTATCATATCTTGTCCAATTATCATACAGGACAACGAATAATTGTAAACATAACAAAGTTTTTATCCAACATAACACAAAAAATAATTTCTGTATCTAACCTATGAATATATGCTTAACCAACAAAGCTTTGCGTCAATAAGCTAACATATCATAACCCAAACTAAGAATATAATGTACAAAAGGCAAACTTAACATACCTCGGCGTAGAAATACTATCGTAGCAAGTCAACATCCTGAAAAATTAGCTGACTTATCAAGGTAAAGTAGCTAATAGGTTATACAATACTCGATATGTCCCACTTTTCTCGCATATCAGCAACAGGTTAAACCGCATCATCTAACAAAATCCCTCAACAAAGTGACCAATCTATCAAAGATACCAACATCTGGAACTACGAATTAACACCATCTTTATCAAAGTGCCATTGTTCTGAATACACCAATCAATTTAACTATGAATAAGCATAGACGATTAGCAAAATTCTAGGGCAAACCTAACATTACCCAACAAAAAACTTAATCTAGGCTCACGTTTCTAACACTTCTCGTCAGTTAAAACAGTAATATCTTACAAAAACTCATATTTCTCTAACAAATCAGTGTTATTTCACATTGTCATAGTAATATTTACATAACGTACCTAACTTACGAATAAACAGTTTTTCATTAACCAAGAGTATCTAAAGCAGCACATTACCTTCTGTGAGAGAAAACCCAGGGGGGATGTGCTCCTTGTAACACCTAAGGCTTTCATGAGGTAACATGAAATATTTTTATTCTTACCCTTTTTAGACTCCCGCACCCTTTCAGAAAATATCAATTTAAAACTGGTGATTAAGCAACAACGCATCATACAGAGGCGATTTGATGCACTGTAAGCACTGTAAGCACACCTGCGAGATCACCCCAGGAGAGATGCTTCGAAACCCATCGTCGGCGCGGTACCCTGAAGAGGTGTAGCCGGTAAGGGCACAGCCTTTGGGGCTGAGGGCCCTGTATGTAACAGGTAAAGACGTATTATCTAACAAAATCCGTTAAAATGATCAATCTATCAAAGATACCAGCATCTCGACCTATGAATTAACACCAGCTTTCAATCATGTCACTCGTTTTGAATATAAACATCATATGAACTATCACTAAACGTAACATTAGCAAAAATTCTCGGAATCCTAACATTACTCATCAAAAAACTTACATACATTCACCTTTCTAAAACATCATCGACAGGTAACAGTAACATCATTAGACATTTTCATCATTTCTCTACCAAAACAGTTCATTGTTAATTTCACCCTGTCATGGATTAATATTTAACATAACGTACGTAACTACGAATAAACAGTTTCATTAACCAAGAGTATCCTAAACAACACACCACCTCCCGAGAGAAAACCCAGGAGGGATGCGCCCCCCTGAAAGGGTGTGAATCTTGAGAGGAGGGATCACCCCGAGGGGTGTAAGCGGGCTCTTAGGCCTCAGCCCGAAGGGCTGAGGTTTTACCCCTCCTTCGGAGGGTTAATGCCCGCTTACACCCCTCGGGTGATCCCTCCTCTCAAGATTCACACCCTTTCAGGGGCGCATCCCTCCTGGGTTTCTCTGGGAGTGGTTTTGCTTTTGCTTTAGATACTCTTGGTTAATGAAAAATGTTTATTCGTAAGTTAGGTACGTTATGTAAAATATTACTATGAGAAATTAACACTGATTTTGTAGAGAAATGATGAGTTTTTGTAAGTATTACTGTGTTAATTGACGATGATGTGTTAGAAGGTTAAGTTAGATTAAGTTTTGTTGGGTATGTTAGGTTTGCCCTAGAATTTTGCCAATGTCTACGTTTATTCATAGTTCAAAGGATGTTATACTCAAAACGAGTGACACTTTGATGAACGATGGTGTTAATTCATAGTCGAGATGCTGGTATTTTGATAGATTGGTAACTTTGTTAAGGGATTTTGTTAGATAATAGTGCTTTAGCTGTTGCTGATATGTTGCCCAAGGGCTTGCCTTACCGCTTACACCTCTTCAGGGTACCCCGAGATGGGTCTTCGTGCATCTCTCTGGGGTGATCAAGTAGTGCTTACAGGGCTTACAGTGCTATCAAATCGGCCTCTGTATGATGCGCTGTGCCAAATCTACCAGTTTTTGAAATGATATTTTCTGAAAGGGGTGCGGGGTCTAAAATAGGGTAAGGATAAAAAAATATTTCATGTTACCTCATGAAAGCTTTAGGTGTTACAAGGGGGGCGCATCCCCCCGGGGTTTTCTCTCGGAAGGTTATGTGCTGCTTTTAGATACTCTGATTAATGTAAAACTGTTTTTCGTAAGTTAGTACGTTATGTAAATATTACTATGACAATGTGAAAATAACACAATGATTTGTTAGAAAAATGATGAGTTTTTGTAAGATATTACTGTTTTAACTGACGATGAAGTGTTAGAAACGTGAGCCTAGATTAAATTTTTGTTGGGTAATGTACGGTTGCCCTAGAATTTGCTAATGTCTATGCTTATTCATAGTTCAATTGATGTTATATTCAAACGAGTGACACTTTGATGAAGATTGTGTTAATTCATCATAGTTCCATATGTTGGTATCTTTGATAGATGGGTCACTTTGTTAAGGGATTTTGTTAGATGATGCGGTTTTACCTGTTGTTGAGATATGCTTGAGAAAAGTGGGAACATATCGAGTATTGTATAACCTATTAGCTACTTTAACCTTTGATAAGTAGGGAATTTTCAGGACGTTAGCTTGATTATTCATACGCGAGGTATGTTAAGTTTTGCCTTTGTACATTATATTCCTTAGTTGCGTTAAGATATGTAGCTTTATTGACGCCTAAAGCTTGTTGGTTAAGTCATATATGCAATGGTTTAGTATATAAAGAACTTATTTTTGTGTATGTTGGTAAAAAACTTTGTTATGTTTACAATTATTCGTTGGTCTGTATGGATAATGGACAAGAGTATGATTAAATCCATGTAAAATATTTACTATGTCAATGTTTAAATTAACGTTAATTGTTAGAGATATGCTTGAAAAAATGTGAATAGTTTTACCGTTTTTACGGCTGTGTTAGTACTTTACTGCTGTTTAAGTATGGAAACTTTGTTAATGTTAGTTGTTTATTCGTCATAGATTCGTCGTTGACATTTATTTTCTTAGTTCCACTAGTAATGCTATGTTAGCTTATAATGTGAAAACAATGTTACGTTAGCATATATTCGTTGGTTGTTATATATAAAGAACTTATTTTGGACTGTTATTGTTGTTGTTTTTGTTTTGTGTTGTCTAACGAGAATATATACCACTTTGAACTTTGATAATGGTTCGTTCGTGCATTGTATTCTTGTTTACTTTCTTCTGATTGGTTGAAAGAAGAATCTCATTACCTTTAAGGGCTGTTGTATACATCCAAATTTGCGTCAGTAAGACATTTTTCGTTGTTGTGTTGGTATGATGACCTCTCATTCTGCTCCTACGAATGTCCTCTTTACGAGGACCTTTACATAGTATTTCCACTCAGGTGACTGATCATCGTCAAAGTGAAATTGATTCAAACCCTCATACGTATCCTATCTAGTTCTCATACAAAGACTTTAACTATGATAGGGATTCGTATGAGGGTTGATATAGCACAACGACTCATTTAGCAAGCATTCGAATGATGTTTCTTAAGATCTCTTGGTTCATGGAAAAAAGTTTCATCAATAACCTATAGAAGTAAAGGTTATTGATGTGTGAAACTCTTCATGGACTTTTAAAGTTTCTCTACAAGATATGCATTAAATGGATTAGTGCTGTAGGTTGTATGTGAATCTTTGTTTAATTTAGCAGTTTTTCTTGCTTAAGATGGGCCTGGGTTGCCTTTGTACATTATTTCTTAGTTCATATGATGCTACGTGCTTTATTAATGGAAAAACTTTGTTACGTTAGAGTATACTCATATGGTCTGTATGATAATTACACACGGTTATGGTAAATTTTTTGTTAAATTTTAACATGTTAATGTAAATTAACATTGTTATGTTAGAGACACGCTTGATTAAGATGTTGAAAATAAGTTACGTTTTGTATGTGATGTTAGTTACTTTACTGGTTTTAAGTGTGGAACTTTGTAATGTTAACCATTTATTCTTGTTTAAGATGGGCTAGTTTCTCGTTGTGGGTTATATTCATAGTTCAGTGATGCTTAAGTAAGCTTTTATTAATGTGAAAACTTTACGTCAGTATATATTGGCTGATGCTTGTATAAAGAACTGATTTTTATGTTATGTTTTTTTCAAAATGATACTCGAAATGTGACCTTAAGCAATAAATCACAGATGGTCAGGAGGGAGGTTGGATGCTGGTTGGATGGTTGGTTTGATTTAGTGATTTACTGCTTGAGGGTATGTAAAACGTAGATTTGTAAGTATAAAACATAAAAAAAATAAGAAATTTTATTTATTTATAGGTTATTTATTTATTTTTTATTTCTTGATGTTTCTGAAACCATATTTTTCGAAATCTACGACCCGTAATAACATATTAATAAGACAGCCAATATTGCATCATTACACAAATATTTAATTAATTCAGCACCGCACCGGAGCCAGCACCGGTTCAGCTGTCAACTGCTACTCCTCTGAGTCAGACTCCTTCTCATTCTTTCACCCTCTTTATTCTTCCTTCTCCTTCTTCATTCCTTCCCTTTGTTTTTTGCACTCTTGCTTCTTTTCATCGGGTACCCCCCTTAATGGGGTCCTAGACACCCTTACACGGGACTTGATAACCATCACATTCGAACTCTACGACCTCGCTAACCCTTATAAGGGACACAACATCTGTTGTTATAGTGGAATGTTTACTAAACTAGCACCGCACCGGTTCCAGGCACCAGTGTCTGTTGCCTACATCCTCAGACTCCTCCTTTCCTCTTCTTCTTCCTTCCTCAATTCTTCCTTTCTTTCTTCCTTTTTTTTCTTCTTCTTCTTCCTCTGTTTTGCATTCCATGCATTTCTTCTTCTTTTTTTCAAATGTGGACCCCTCCGGTGGGTCCCTGGACTTGCAGAAGCTGAATCCTACTCAATCCTTCGTCAAGACTCCGACTCCTGTCTCCTCTATCCTGTCTCCAAATTTCATTCTTCTACGATCATTTTTAATTTTTAGAGGGCGGCGCTCCCGCCCTTACTGGGGGGGGACGCAGAGGAAATAAATCTCGCTCCGAGCGAGATACGTCATCATGATAAACTACACATCCAAATTTTAGGCCCGATTACGTTAAGCCTAACAGAGTTTTCAGTATGAATTTGACCTTGAAGCTAAGGGGGCAACACCCCCTTAGAGGGACCTACGGGCACCAAAACTCGCCAGGGATCAGTTTATCACCACACAATAATTATATACCAAGTTTGAAGGCGATAGCTCTATTTCTTTTCATATCAGAGGCGGAGCTGTGCAGTACAGCGCGGGGCGGTGTGGTGCGGCGCGGTGCGGTGCGGTGCGTTGCGGTGCGGGGCGGTGCGGTGCGCAGAAGCAGACGCAGAAGGGTTTAAAAAATCAACTCAGAAGTGTTTCCTTCGGAAACACTTCTTCGACGTAATAATAATAATATTAATGGTTTGTTGTATTGCGCACGCGCGCTCAGTCTGGGTCTGTCGGTCAAACAGACCTTCGGTTCTGTTTGACCTCCAGGTGATCGGTCGCCCAACGCTTGTTAGGCCTAAACTCACCCACGCAGATCACGCCACAAGGGCGTAAGCGCCAAGATCGCGTCCACCCTCGGGTGACCACCCTCTATATACATTCCTACAGACTTGAAAATTTACACGGATTCGAGGCTTATCCCAGATATAGATTATATTCAAGTTTCAGACTATATCTCTATTCCTTTCATTATCGAAAGAGGGTGGAGGAGCTCAAAGTGTTCTGTCACTACTGCCGTGTAATACCTTTACAAATTAATATATAATTATATATATATATATTATATATATATATATATATATATATATTATATATATATATATATATATTATATATATATATATATATATATATATATATATATATATATTATATATAAATATACATATATATATATATATATATTATATATATATATATTATATATATATATAGGCCAGCATGCCGAAAGTTCAGGCATTGTAACTAGAAAACTATAACATATACACGAAAATAAATATCATTTTATTAATCAGGAGACATTTTTACCGCAGAAATTAAAAAAAAAATTTAATTTATTCTATATTTATTAATAACTCCATATTAATATTAGTAAAAAGTGCAGGCTTTGATCGACTTGAAAGACCTTGAAAGCTCCAGTCTCGAGAGAAAAGTTGCCAAATGTCGCTGTATAAATATTAATTTGAGAAAATATTATTTTTTTCTTTTTTATATCCTTTTAGGGGGTTCGAGCGACGGAGGGACAGGAGGGGGGACGAAGTCCCCCCCGTTCGTCCCCGGTAGGCCGAGAAACCCCGACTCTATCTATCGTTCTTGTTTACCTTATAATTTTTCCGTTTTTAAAAAAAAATAAAAAAAAATTTCAACATTTGAAATTGTCCGTCATCAGTCGTAGTAAGCGGCATCATCGAATTGTCAAAAAACTATAATATTTTCAAGATTTTTAACAATTTTAATTTTTTAAAAAGCGTTATTTTTTTATTTTTTTTAAATTTTTCTTTAAAATAAAATGTCTGCTGATTAATAAAATGATATTTTTTTTCGTGTAGCTTTTATAGTTTTCTAGTTACATGCCAGGAATTTCGGGATGCTGACCATATAAATATATATATATATATTATAAGTATATATATTATATATTATATATATATAATATATATATATATATATATATATATATATATATATATATATATATATACTATTATACATTGTCCAGCCACCCCCCAAAATAAATAGCCAATTTTTATGTTTAACTTTTTTTTTTTACATTTTCCTAACTAAGATTTTACAACGATTCCAAAAATGTATTTCTTTTTCCCTGTAGCTATTTAGTTTTTGGAGATATGATTTTTTTTTTGTTTTTTTTTTTTTTTTTGTTTTTTTTTTACAGTTTCCTCAGTAAAATTTCCCAGGATTCCAGCAATGTATTTCTTTTCCCGGTAGCTGTTGGTGGTTTTTGAGATATGGATTGTGGCTCTTCTAGAGCTGACTATAATATAAGATATATATATATATATATATATATATAATTATATATATATATATAATATATATATAATATATATATATAATTGATATATATTATATATATATAATATATATTATATATATATATATATATAATATATGGAGGTGGAGACGCCCACACGGAACGGAAGCTCGGATCAAAAAAAAATTTTCACAGTAAGCATCTATTGATACATAAATAGGTGTTCTAGGGTCGAAATGAATTTATTTTTTTTTTACCTGTTCTAGTGGCGTTAAGTTAGGTTAGTTTAAGTTAGATCAAGTTAGGTTGGTTTAGGTTAGGGTTGGGTTAGGTTAGTTAAGTTATTAAGTTAGGTTAGGTTAGTAGGTTAGGTCAGGTCAGGAAAAAAAATTTCATTCGACCTAAACATCTATTTATGTATCATAGTGGCTACTGTGAAATTTTTTTTTTTGATCCGAGCTCCCGTTTCGTGTGGGCGTTAAGTAACTTTAACCATATATATATATAAATATATATATTATATATATAATAATATATATTATATATTATATATATATATATATATATAATATATATATATATATATATTATATATTATAATATATATATATATTATATATATAATATATATATATATATAATTATATATATATATATATATATATATATATATATATATATATATTACTTTTTTAAGCAAAACTAATTCATAGCCGTATTAGAAGTGGAGGTGATTTTACAGAGGGAATAAAGCTGAGTAAAGTAGAAAATCTTCACATATAAACTAAAACATTTCTAATTTCAGATTAAATTAAAATTTAATTAAAGATTTAACATTAAACATCAAAACTAGTATTGTCCTGTATTACATAGGATACTTTTCATTACTTTTTATAAATATCTAATTTGAAAAGTAAAATACGCAATAGGTATATTTCATGAAAATTGTTCTTCCCTATAGGCCTCTACTTCTTCTCTTGTATAATCTGACCTCCTTCCCTCCTCCCCCTCCTCCTGAGTCAGACGAAATGTCCCCATCATCCAAGCGCGCCGGAAAAATACACACATTTTGCTTTAATGTTATAAAGATTATAAAACAAAAGAAAAAAATTCTAGATGTAACATTAAAATATGTTAATTTGATTGTGAGAAAAAAAATCGATATATCAATATCGGTTTGAAATTGATATTTTTTTCCGATAGTATCGAAAAAAATGATCAAATATCGATATATATTCGGTCCTCTTGCGGCATCCCTAGTGTCAATTTCACACTACTGTCGGAAGATGGTGGGTGTTCTCACGATTTACGTAATTTCTTTTATTTCATGATTTTAAGAATATATATATATATATATATATATATATATATATATATATATATATAATATATTTTAATAAGTATATAATATAATATATATATAATATATATATATATATATATATATATAAATATAATATATATATATATATATATATATATATAATATTATATTATATATATTATATATATATATATATATATATATATATATCTTGCAGTGTGTAAAATTTAATGTTCAATGACAGGATACAATTTAACGTAACTGAAATCATTGTTTAATTTCTCAGATTCTTCATTATTTTAGTATTCAGATTGTAAAAAAATGACATCTAGACAGTAGCCAGCGTAAAATTTCACCAGTCGCATTTTGCTGTTTGTGGATACCATATTGCTCCCAAGCATATTTCCACCAAAATTATGATGGTATCTAAATATTGAATATTTTATTAGACTTTACTTTGGAATATCTATAGGTGACTAGGACAATCCTTGGGCCACGCATATTAAATGTGGAAGTTGTGAATTTACTCTCGAAGGATGGCTAATATGGAGAAGAAAATTAATGCTTTTTGCTGTTCCCTGAATACGGAGAAAGCAAAAGGATCACAATAGCATTGTGACAATAGTATATGTTACATCTGTATGGTGGATGTCAGAAAGTACCGGAAAGCTAGAGAAAGGCAGACTCTTTCAAATCCAGACACGCCCTAATCAAACTTATCAATGAAACTTACCAATACCTCAGCCACCTTCTTGGGTAAGTAAAACTTTGAGATTTACTGTTCTTTTATAAAAGCAAAATTGAATCTTTGTTCAATAAACTAGACAGAGGTGCAAAAGCATTGTCTTCTTTTTCTCAGAATGATGACATGGTCCTTGAAACGGATATTTCTCCGGAAAGCAGTTCGTCTGATCAAATGTGTGCAGAATTCTAGGCTAGTGAAAGTTCATGTCCCCACAATCCCAATTAAAGAGATCTTGATAATCTTTCAGGGATTTTGGATTTACTAAGTCAGGAACAGAACTTCTAACATCAAGACTGAAAGATTGGAATTTGCTCGAAAAAGATTATAGGGGTGCTGTTTACAGGAATAGACATGCAGAATTAGAAATTCACTCTGATATGAAAGTGGTCTTATGTTACTGTAAAAATGTGAAGGGATTATTTACAGTCATTGGGATGGAACGTAACCCTGCTGAATCTCGTTTGTTATAGACAGCTCAACAAGAAGCTTAAAAGCTGTATTACTACATAATGGAAATCAATATCCTTTTATACCTATTGCATACTCAGTACAAATAAAAGAGGATTATGAAAATGTTAAAAAGTTACCTACGAAGATTAATTATCCGGAATTTCAATGAGATGTGTGTTGAGATTTCAAAATTCTAGGATTTTTGTTAAGTTTGGAAAGAGGGTTTACTAAATATTCTTGTTTCCTTGTTTATGGGTAGTAGGGCAAATGCTGATCATTGCAACAAACTTTATTGGATTATACAGGAGGAACTAAAGCCAGGTTCATTCAATTTAACTAGAAAGCCTCTTATCCAGCCTGAAAAGTTTTGCTTTTGATGCCATTACCGTGGCTCAATCGGTAGATTGACAGAGTCGCAAGGGCAAGGGTCGGGTTCGATCCCCCGTCCGGATCCCAGGTAGCAATTACCTAGAGAAATCCCCTCCCTTAAAATAGGTCTATGTCCGTGAGGAGCGAACTTTTTTTTTCCTTTTTTTAAAAAAAAAAAAAAAACTCCTCTTCACATAAAATTTGGATTAGACAATCAATTTGTGAAGGCTTTAAGATTTTGGAGGAGAAACTTTTCAAGAAATCAGGCTTAAGTTTCCTAAAATGTCAGATGCAAAATTCAAAGGCAACATATTTACTGGACCTCAAATTAGCACTATGATAAAATCCTTGAAGTTGGAAGAAAAATTGAACAGAATTGTAAGAGATTCTTGGTGGACATTCCTTAATGTGGTTCAAGAAAACTAAGAATCCATAAAATTTTACATTAGGTACAGCTGGTAGAAAGACTCAATGAATGTTATAAAATTATGGGATGCTATATGTCATTAAAGTTACATTTTATGCATTCACATTTGGACCTTTTTTCTGGAGAATTTAGGTTATATCCGTGAGGAGCATGGTGATCGATTTCACCAGGATATTCAAACAACGGTATAACGATATCAGGAACGTTGGGATAATGCTCTGATGGGTGACTAGTGTGTTCTTTAATTAAAAGTCCTTAAACTATTCACAAGAGAGGAGCTAGATCCCCAAAGCACTTTTGAATTGAGAAATATTAAATATATTTGCAATTATATCCTACATGTGATTGTTTATTTGCTTGCTTGCTTGCTTTTTTTTTTTTTTTTTTTTTTTTTTTTATGAATAAAACCCAATAAATTCTTAATAAAAATATTTATTTGACCTATTTTATTAATAAAAAATATATACAATATAAAATTTCAATATATACACCAATGCATGTTTCGTTAATTTATTTTATTTACTTAATTTATTTGACCTATTTTATTATAAAAAAAAATTATATAATATAAAATTGTAAAATATACAAATGCATGTTTGGGTGCCAACCTAACAATAATGGCGAAATATAAATATTGGATTATTTCTCAAACTATCGATGATAGAAAGAAAATATTCATTAATGAAACCAGCGATAATATAAGAAAAAGGGAAAAAAGAAAAAAAAATGTGTGTTACATAGTGTTATTAAAATGAGAAAGTATAAAGACGGGAGATCAAAACCAGTTCATGGTTTCCTTGTCAGAGCACGAGTCTTAATGGTGTTCTTTATATATATATATATATATAATATGATAATAATATATATATATATATATATAATATACATATATGTATATATATATATTACCTATATTATATTATATATATATATATATATGATATATATATATATATATATATATATTATATAATATATATATATATATATAATATATTATATTGATATATCATATATACACACACACATGATGATTCAATAATAGGCTGACAAACTTAGAGTAGAGATTCCCCACACGAAATGTAGCAAAAATTATTCTATGTATATAAACCTAAAACGCACGATTAGAAGATGACAACGGTTGGAAAGACGGTCCGAAAAGGACCACATTTGGGTTCATACGCAACACTTTGCACGAATGGAGTCACATTGTAAATGATGAAGACTCTCAGGATAGAGTATTCTAACGTATAGCAATGGCTTACACGGGGGGGCACAGTGCATGGGCGGTCAGCACAATAAGGGCAAGGAGGGCACTTGCCCCCCCCCCCCTGGGAGATTCGGATCCTAAGATTTTTTTTAAATAATAATATAGTATATATATATATATATATATATAAAATATATAATATATATAATATATATATATATATTATGTATATATATATATATATATATAATATATATAGGGTGTATCGTTAATATTGCGAAAAAAAATCAGTATGATATTCCTTTGCATAAAAATAAGATAATATGTGTCAATAAACATTTCACCGAAAACGCCTCTTTGCCAAGTACAAGGTGATGAAAAACTTGTGTGCATATCTGATTATCCATT
>JABUQX010059331.1:0-5000 GCA_015478945.1 Trachelipus rathkii | reverse complement strand
AAGCCATATTGATGATCTAAAGGAATAGACCTGATGAGATCCAGAAATGGAGAGCAAGAAGAGTTTCCAAAGATTCCTAGATAGAACATGGCAGCTATAGGACGATAGTTAGAAGGATTGAGCGGCTGCCCTTTTTCGGTGATTGGCTGGACATATGCGCGCTTCCAGCACTGAGAAAATGTATTAGTATTAAGGCATAGAGAGTAGAGTTGAATGAGGACAGGCGCCAGCTCAGAAGCACACCCCTCAAAACACGGGGAGGAATGCCATCCGGGCCACTAGCCTTCCTGACACTCATAGATCTCAGAATCCCATGCACCCGATCATGCGTAATCACGGGAAGAGGCATAGGAAACCTGAGAGGAGAAGAAGCAGGAGGAGGGATGCCGGAATCGTCCAGGGTAGAATTAGATGAAAAAAGGAGGCCGAAGAGATTAGCCTTTTCAGTAGGAGAGTTAGCTACAGAACCGTCAGAGCGAATAAGTGGAGGAAAGGCAGATTTACAAAAGTTATCAGAAATTTTTATCAGTAGGAGAGCCAAGTAGGTTGTCGCACTTTCTTTTAGTGAAAGCGCGCTTAGCCTGTCGAATAATAGCTCTGCAACGATTCCGAGCAGAATGGAAATTAGTAAGAGTGATAGGAGAACGAGAGTTTTTCCATGCCCGATAGGCAATGTCTCTCTCCTGAATGGAGCGAGAACATTCCCCATCAAACCATGGATTTTGTGGAGAAAAAGATTTAGTTGAAGATGAAATGAACCCGCTCATACCCTCGACGATTACGGCCCCTACCTTTTCAGCGGTGACCGAAGCGTCCTCCGAGTCAAAGCAAGATTCACTCCAAGCATAGTTTGCAAAGAAACGACGCAACGCCCCCCAATTAGCCCGATTAAAGTGCCAGAAAGTACGTTTAGGGCATGGTGGAGCTGCTGGAGAAAAAGTTTTAAAATTAAGAGCTACAAGATTGTGGTCAGAGTTACCGATAGGAGGGAAAATGGTGTATTTATATCGAGGAGTAGTGGTGAAACATAAATCAAGCGTGTTCAAGAATTGGTTAGGACGATCTGGTATGTGTGTAGGTTCTTTAATTAACTGTTCCAGATCTTTGAGAATATATATATATATATATATATATATATATATATATTTATATATAAATATAAAAAAGTATATAAATATATAATATATATATATATATATATATATATATATATATATATATATATATATATATATATATATATATATATATATATATATATATATATATATATTTTATTTTATATATATATAATATAATATATATATATATATATATATATATATATATATATATATATATATATATATATATATATATATATATATATATATATATATATATATATTTCAGAATAAAATGTAAATAAATATTTTAATGTATCAGAATTGAAAATATGTAAAAAAAAAAAAAAATACCTTCGTTATTGGAAATATTTTTCATTAAATATTGACAGGATTTAAATCAACCCCCATAGAGTACTGAAGAGCTAAATAAATAAAAAAAAATAAAAATACTTTACACTTTAAAAGTACAAAAATTTTGAAAGAGTAAAAAACAATTTGAAAGAAAATGAAATTTGCGAAATGAAAACGAAAACAAAAAATTTAATCCTTTTTGTTTGCTTGCAAAGCCTTTTAAATGGCAACTCTGAGCTGCTCCTATTGCCAGAATGTGATATTAAAGAGAACACTTTGGCTTTTTACTTCGACACTTCAATTTTAATCACCTTATTTTTAGGTCGTCAACACAAACTTTTGTATTTGAGGAAAGAGAAAATAATTATTGCCTGTATTATTTATCATATTTGTTCATTTTGTTCATATATTTTGTTTAATTATTTCAATATCTTCATTTTAATGTGTTGGTAATCTTCACTTTCTTCTTTTCTTAATTCTTCCCTTTCGTGAGATCTAATTCTATTCTTATTCTTTTCCTAATATTCTCCTTTGTCTGATCTTATTTCTTCCTTTTACATGTTCTTGTCCTCATTTTGTTCTATACTTAATGTTCAGGTTAGGGTTTGCCGAGCTGTGAAATTTTTCTCACTGCAAACCTATATTTTTACTAAACTCACCGCAATAAAATACGCGCAAAACGCAAGCACAGCAACGGCTTGGCAGAAAACCCTACTTCAGATATTTCATTTCTTAATACTCAATTTACTCTGTACTTCCTCTTCACTTTTAACCTCAACTTAATTTTCATTTTCTGGTATTATATTTTCTCTCATTTCAAATGATTTTAAATATATACAAGCGTTTGCAAAGATTTTCTACTACTACTACTACTACTACTACTACTACTACTACTACTACTACTACTACTACTAATAATAATAATAATAATAATAGTAATAATTAAACGAACACACACACACACACACACACACACACACAGGATATGGTAACAATAATAATAATAATAATAATAATAATAATAATAATAATAATAATAATAATAATAATAATAATAATAATAATAATAATAATAATAATAATAATAATAATAATAATAATAATAAAAATAATAATAATAATAATAATAATAATAATAATAATAATAATAATAATAATAATAATAATAATAATAATAATAATAATAATAATAATAATAATATATGATTTTGTTGCTTT
Source organism: Trachelipus rathkii (assembly GCA_015478945.1). Taxonomy (NCBI): domain Eukaryota; kingdom Metazoa; phylum Arthropoda; class Malacostraca; order Isopoda; family Trachelipodidae; genus Trachelipus; species Trachelipus rathkii. The sequence goes on along the minus strand of JABUQX010059331.1, from coordinate 2,325 downwards.
TTCAAGCCTCCTAAATGTATTTCTGTCTACAGAAGAAATTTTCTTTAGTATTATTCTGGAATAAAATAAAACTATTGATTTAAAAACAGTACCAAGCTTTCGTCCGTACACTTCGGACATTTTCAAGGAATAGTTTTATTTTTTTATTTAACAATTTTGATAATATAAATATTATTTAAACTAATAACAAAAATAAATAAACAAAATTAATAATTTTAAAAGTTAGAAAAGTTAACCTACGTTGACTTTTTGTTATTTAAATATGTTTAAAAAATTAGACATTTCATTATATTTTATGTTTATTACTGGTTTATGCTTCCTTAAGAGCAATGATTCCCCGAGGCGCAATTCATAAAAATCTTTCTTTCTTGCTATGATGGAGAAGCCCTCTTTTATGCTGTTATCGGGATTTTTGTGGTGTTCTTCCTTAATATGTTGAAATATTTTACTCGGCTTATACTTATGCTGCGACATTCTCATGTTGAGGGTATTCGTTGTGTATCCAATATAAGCGGCGTTACATCCACTTTCAGAACATTGAAATTGGATGTACACATCGATTATAGTGACCAGCCTTCGAACACGCTTCTCACGAGTAGAGAAGCACGAGTTCAGTTTCAATGGCTTATAGTAAGATCTTAATATAAGCTTCTTCCCGTCTTTTGCTTTAATATGTTCTTTCAAAATTAATTTTAATTTGTTTTCTTCCTCTTTTTTCTGACTAATATTATCAGTTTTATAATATACTAAGAGCTTATCTTTTTCATTTTCATTGATAGTATTGGCGAATAAATTATTTAAAGTGTGCTTTATAGTTTTCTCTATAATATACTGGGGGAAGTTATTGTTTATCAGATTCTTTGTTATTCTTTTAATTTCTAAATCAAAAAGGGTCCAATCAGACGATATCTTAAACGCTCTGTGAACCAAAGTCTTTATGGTAGCAATTTTGTAGTTTAGGGGAGTGAAGGAGTCGAAATTCAAGTATGTTCCCTTATCTGTAGATTTAACGTAGACACTTCTATCAATTTTTCCATCCTCTTTAATTTTAATGTTAATGTCTAAGAAATTAATATAGTTATTTTTTGCCCTTTCAAATGTAAATTTCAAACCACTGAGATCTTCTATTTTGGATTTGAACTCTTGAACATGTTCTGGGTCGTTAAATATTACAAAGGTGTCGTCTACGTATCGAATGTAAAAATTAGGATTGAATGGGGCGTTTTCATTAAAAATTTTGTTTTCTACTGATGACATGTAGAAATCTGCGAAAGTTGGTCCTAAAGGTGATCCCATTGAAACACCATTATTTTGAATATATGTTTTACCATTGAAGCTAAAAGGTGTTTTCGTAGTACATATATAAAGTAAACTTTTGAGGATGTCTTCATTTATGGATGGTGGTGGTTTTATTTCATGATGGTAAACATTTTCTAATATTATGTTAATAGTTTCAGATAGAGAAACATTCATGAAAAGACTTTCAACATCCAAAGATATAATTTTGTTAGCATCGAAAGAATTAATGTTGCTTAGTTTTTCCAAAAATTCATCTGTTGATTTAACTATAAATTTTTCGTTAAGATATGGTCTAATTAGGTTGTTTATATATTTTGAGATATCATGAGTCACGGTACCAGTCATACTTACTATCGGTCTTAAGGGTGGGTTCTCAGTGTCCTTGTGAACCTTTGGTAGGCCATAGAGGTGTCCATTATTGTATGATCCAATTCTTCTTATTTTGTGTTTAATGTTAATGTCCGTGATCTTGCTTGCAAGGCAATTAATGGTCTTTTTAACATCCTCTGTTTGACTTTTTAAGCATGGGGTGAATTTTGTTTTATCACTAATGATGGTGTTTAGCTTTTTAATGTAATCTTCTTTATTCATAACTACTACCCCGCCTCCCTTATCAGGTCTTTGTATAACTATATCGTTGTTGTGTTTAAGGGATTTAATAGCATCTTTTAATTCGTTATTTAAAGGATCTTTAAAAGCTTCTTTAGGGAAATGTAATCCAAAGGTTTTTAATTTAGTTTTAAAATCATCTTCATTGCTAATTTTTAATTCTTCTTTCCTTGCAAAGTTTTTTATGTTCGTATAAAGTTTCTCAATCTCAATCTGTTTGTTAATTAAGTTACCCTGATGAAGATGATTTTAAAACTAAATTAAAAACCTTTGGATTACATTTCCCTAAAGAAGCTTTTAAAGATCCTTTAAATAACGAATTAAAAGATGCTATTAAATCCCTTAAACATAACAACGATATAGTTATACAAAGACCTGATAAAGGAGGTGGTGTCGTAATTCTAAGTAGAGATGATT
>JABUQX010059330.1:42500-54008 GCA_015478945.1 Trachelipus rathkii | reverse complement strand
AGACCAGCTCGGAACTTTTTGACCAGCTCGGAACTTTTTAACCAGCTCGGAACTTTTTAACCAGCTCGGAACTTTTTAACCAGCTCGGAACTTTTTGACCAGCTCTGAACTTTTTAACCAGCTCTGAACTTTTTGACCAGCTCTGAACTTTTTGACCAGCTCTGAACTTTTTAACCAGCTCGGAACTTTTTAACCAGTTCGGAACTTTTTAACCAGCATGGAACTTTTTGACCAGCTCGCAATTTTTTGACCAGCTCGGAACTTTTTGACAAGCTGGGAACTTTTTGACCAGCTCGGAACTTTTTAACCAGCTCGGAACTTTTTAACCAGCTCGGAACTTTTTGACTAGCTCGGAACTTTTTGACCAGCTCGGAACTTTTTGACTAGCTCGGAACTTTTTAACCAGCTCGGAACTTTTTAACCAGCTCGGAACTTTTTAACCAGTTCGGAACTTTTTGACTAGCTCGGAACTTTTTGACCAGCTCGGAACTTTTTGACTACTTCGGAACTTTTTAACCAGCTCGAAACTTTTTGACTAGCTCGAAACTTTTTGACTAGCTCGGAACTTTTTGACTAGCTCGGAACTTTTTGACTAGCTCGGAAATTTTTAACCAGCTCGAAACTTTTTGACTAGCTCGGAACTTTTTAACCAGCTCGGAACTTTTTAACCAGCTCGAAACTTTTTAACCAGCTCGGAACTTTTTAACCAGCTCGGAACTTTTTAACCTCTGAACTTTTTAACCAGCTCTGAATTTTTTGACCAGCTCTGAACTTTTTGACCAGCTCGGAACTTTTTGACCAGCTTTGAACTTTTTAACCAGTTAGGAACTTTTTAACCAGTTAGGAACTTTTTAACCAGTTAGGAACTTTTTAACCAGCTCGGAACTTTTTGACCAGCTCGGAACTTTTTAACCAGCTCGGAACTTTTTGACCAGCTCGGAACTTTTTGACCAGCTCGGAACTTTTTGACCAGCTCGGAACTTTTTGACTAGCTCGGAACTTTTTGACCAGCTTTGAACTTTTTAACCAGTTAGGAACTTTTTAAAACCAGCTCGGAACTTTTTAAGCAGCTCGGAACTTTTTGACCGCAGCTCGGACTTTTTGACGCGCTCGGAACTTTTTTTAACCAGTTAGGAACTTTTTAACCAGCTCGGAACTTTTTAACCAGCTAGGAACTTTTTAACCAGCTCGGAACTTTTTGACCAGCTCGGAACTTTTTGACCAGCTCGGAACTTTTTGACCAGCTCGGAACTTTTTAACCAGCTCGAAGTTTTTAACCAGCTCGGAACTTTTAACCAGCTCCGGAACTTTTAAACCAGCTCGGAACTTTTTTAACCTGCATGCTCGAACTTTTTGACCAGCTTTTGAACTTTTTAACGCAGCTCAAAACTTTTTTAACCCCCAACTTCGGACTTTTTTAACCAGCTTGCGGAACTTTTTGACCAGCTCGGAACTTTTTAACCAGCTCGGAACTTTTTAACCAGCTCGGAACTTTTTAACCAGCTCGGAAGTTTTTAACCAGCTCGGAACTTTTTTTGACCAGCTGCGGAACTTTTTTAACCAAGCTCGGAAACTTTTTACCAGTTAGGAAACTTTTTTAACCAGCTCGGAATTTTTTGACCAGCTCGGAACTTTTTGACCAGCTCGGAAATTTTTTTTTACCAGCTCGGAACTTTTTGACCAGCTCGGAACTTTTTAACCAGCTCGGAACTTTTTGACCAGCTCGGAACTTTTTAACACGCTCGGAACTTTTTAATCACAAGCTCGACTTTTTAACCGCTCGGAACTTTTTGACCAGCTCGGAACTTTTAACCAGCCATCTCGGAACTTTTTGACCAGCTCGGAACTTTTAACCAGCTCGGAAATTTGGACCAGCTCGGAACTTTTTTAACCAGCTCGGAATTTTTAAACCAGCTCGGAATTTTTAACTGTTCAGCTCGGTTTTTTAACCTGCCTCGGAACTTTTTAAACCAGCTCGGTTTTTTTAACCAGCTCGGACTTTTGACAGCTCGGAACTTTTTACCAGCCTCGGAACTTTTTACCACTTGCAAGAAACTTTTTAACGGCCAGTTGGAACTTTTTTGACCAGCTGGAAACCCTTTTTTAACCAGCTCGGAACTTTTTATACCAGCTCGGAACTTTTTGACAAGCAGCTCGGAACTTTTTAACCAGCTCGGAACTTTTTTTGAACCAGCTCGGAACTTTTTAACACAGCTCGGAATTTTTGACCAGCTCTGGAACTTTTTAAACCAGCTCGGAACAGTTTGGACCAGCTTCGGAACTTTTTAACCGCGCTCGGAACTTTTTTTGACCTGCTCTGAACTTTTTCAGCAGCTTCGAACTTTTTTAACCAGCTCGGAATTTTTTAACCAGCTCGGAACCTTTTTAACCAGCTCGAAACTTTTTAACCAGCTCGGAACTTTTTAACTAGCTCGGAACTTTTACCAGCTCGGAACTTTTTAACTAGCTTCGAACTTTTTAACCAGCTCGTTGAACTTTTTAACCAGCTCGAAACTTTTTAACCAGCTCGGAACTTTTGAACCAGCTCGGAACTTTTAACCAGCTCGGGAACTTTTTAACCAGCTCGGAACTTTTTTGACCAGCTCGGAACTTTTTGACCAGCTCGAAACTTTTTACCAAGCTCGGAACTTTTTGACCAGCTCGGAACTTTTTTAATTAGCTCGGAACTTTTAACCAGCTCGGAACTTTTTAACTAGCTCGGATACTTTTTAAAACCAGCTCGAACTTTTTGACCAGCTCGAAACTTTTTAACAGCTCGGAACTTTTTAACCAGCTCGGAAGTTTTTAACCAGCTCGGAACTTTTTCGCAGCTCGGAATTTTTAACAGCTCGGAACTTTTTGACCAGTTATCATTTTTAACTAGCTCGGAACTTTTTGACCAGTTAGGAACTTTTTAACAGCTTGAACTTTTTAACCAGTTAGGAACTTTTTAACCAGCTCGGAACTTTTGACCAGTTAGGAACTTTTTAACCAGCTCGGAACTTTTGACCAGTTAGGAACTTTTTAACCAGCTTCGGAACTTTTTACGAGCTCGGAACTTTTTTTAAAACGCAGCTCGGAACTTTTTAAACAGGCTCGGGAACTTTTTGACCAGCTCGGAACTTTTTTGACCCTGCTCTGAACTTTTAAAAACCAGCTCTGAACTTTTTGACCAGCTCTGAACTTTTGAAATAGCTCGGAACTTTTTAAATAGCTCGGAACTTTTTAAATAGCTCGGAACTTTTTAAATAGCTAGGAACTTTTTAAATAGCTAGGAACTTTTTAACCAGCTCGGAACTTTTTAACCAGCTCGGAAGCTTTTTGACTGCACGGGAATTTTTTTGACCAGTTTTAGGAATACACCTTGTTGACTAGCTAAGGACTTTTTTAACAGCTCGGAACTTGTTTTAACTAAGCTGGAACTTTTGTAAACCAGCTCGGAAACATTTAAACCGAGCTTCGGAAACATTTTTAACCAGTCTCGGGAACTTTTTTTTTTTACCAGCTCGGAACTTTTTGACCAGCTCGGAACTTTTTGACTACTTCGGAACTTTTTTTTTAACCAGCCTCGAAACTTTTTTGACTACTCGAAAACTTTTTGACTAGCTCGGAACTTTTTTGATTAGGCTCGGAACTGTTTTGGACTAGCTCGGAAATTTTTCAACCAGATTGAAACTTTTTGACTAGCTCGGAACTTTTTTGACCAAGCTCGGACTTTTTAAACCAGCTCGAATTTTTTTAACCAGCTCGGAACTTTTTAACAGCTCGGAAACTTTTTAACCTCTGACTTTTTAACCGCTCTGAATTTTTGACCAAGCTTCTGAACTTTTTGAACCAGCTCGGAACTTTTTGACTCAGCTTGAACTTTTTAACCCAGTTTAGAGAACTTTTAACCCAGTTTAGGAACTTTTTTAAACCGCTCGAACTTGTTTAACGAGCTCGGAACTTTTTGACGCAGCTCGGAACTTTTTAACCAGCTCGGAACTTTTTACCCAGCTCGGAACTTTTTTAACCAGCTAGGACTTTTTTTACCAGCTCGGAACTTTTTGACCAGCTCGGAAAACTTTTTTGACCAGCTCGGAGAACTTTTTGACGCCAGCTCGGATTTTTTAACCAGCTCGAAATTTTTAACCAGCTCGGAAGTTTTTTTAAGCAGCTCGGAACTTTTACCAGCTCGGACTTTTTTTAACAGCTCAAGTTTTTAACCAGCTCGGAACTTTTTAAGCAGCTCGGAACTTTTTAACCAGCCCGGAACTTTTTAACCAGTTAGGAACTTTTTAACCAGCTCGGAACTTTTGACCAGCTCAGAACTTTTTGACCAAGTTCGGAACTTTTTGACCAGCTTTGAAACTTTTTAACCAGTAGGCAACTTTTTACCCGTTAGGAAAATTTTTAACCAGCTGCGGAACTTTTTTGACCAGCTCGGAACTTTTTAACCAGCTTCGGAACTTTTTAACCAGCTCGGAACTTTTTAAGCCCAGCTAGGACTTTTTTAACAGCCTTCGGAACTTTTTGACCAGTCTCGGAACTTTTTACCAGCTCGGAACTTTTTTTTGACTCAGGCTCGAACTTTTTAACGCCAGCTCGGAGTTTTTAACACCAGCTCGGAAAGTTTTTAACCAGCTCGGAACTTTTTAACCAGCTCAGAACTTTTAAACCAGCTCAGAACTTTTAAACCAGCTCGGAACTTTTTGACCAGCTCGGAACTTTTTAACCAGCTCGGACTTTTTAACAGCAAGTTAAGGAAACTTTTAAACCAAGTCGAACTTTTTTAACGCAGCTCGGAAACTTTTTGAACGCAAGCTCGGAACTTTTTGACCAGCTCGGATTTTTTAACCAGACTCGGAATTTTTTTAACCAGCTCGGAACTTTTTGACCATTTCGGAACTTTTTTAACAGCTCGGGAACTTTTTAACCAGCTCGGAACTTTGACTCAGCTCGGAACTTTCTTAACACAGCTCGGAACTTTTTAACCAGCTTGGAACTTTTTAAACCAGCCTCGGAATTTTTAACCAGCTCGGAACTTTTAACAGCTCGGAACTTTTTAACCCAGCTCGGAACTTTTTTAACGCAGCTTCGTATTTTTAACCAGCCCGGAACTTTTTAACCAGCTCGGAACTTTTTAACCAGCCTCGGAACTTTTAACCAGCCTCGGAACTTTTTTGACGCAAGCTCGTGAACTTTAGCACAGCTCGGAATCTTTTTAACCCAGTTAGGAACTTTTTGACCAGCTCGGAACTTTTTAACTAGCTCGGAACTTTTTGACCAGCTCGAACTTTTTAACAAAGCTCGGAACTTTTTGAACCAGCTCGGAACTTTTTTAACAAGCTCGGAACTTTTTGACCAGCTCGGAACTTTTTTAAACAAGCTTCGGAACTTTTTAACAAGCTCGGAACTTTTTGACAAGCTGGGAACTTTTTGACACCAGCTCGGAACTTTTTAACCAGCTCAGAACTTTTTAACCAGCTCGGAACTTTTTAACCAGCTCAGAACTTTTTAACCAGCTCGGAACTTTTTAACCAGTTAGGAACTTTTTTAACGCAGCTCGGAACTTTTTTTGACAGCTCGGAACTTTTTTGAAACTAGCTCGAACATTTTTGACCAGCTTTGAACTTTTTAACCAGTTAGGAACTTTTTAACCAGTTAGGGAACTTTTTAACCAGCTCGGAAATTTTTAACCAGCTCGGACTTTTTTGACCAGCTCGGGAACTTTTAACCAGCTCGGAACTTTTAAACCAGCTCGGAACTTTTTAAACCACAGCTAGAACTTTTAAACCAGCTCGGAACTTTTTGACCAGCTCGGAATTTTTTTTAACCAGCTCGGAACTTTTTGACCAGCTCGGAAATTTTTGACCAGCTCGGAACTTTTTAACCAGCTCGGAAATTTTTAACCAGCTCGGAACTTTTTAACCAGCTCGGAACTTTTTAAACACAGCTCAAGTTTTTTTACCAGCTTTGGAACTTTTTGAACGCAGCTTCGGGAACTTTTTAACCAGCTCGGAATTTTTTAACCAGCTCGGAACTTTTTAAAACCAGCTCTGACTTTTTAACCAGCTCGGAATTTTTTGATGACAAGCTCGGAACTTTTTACCAAGCTCGAAACTTTTTAACCAGCTCGAACTTTTTAACCAGCTCGGAAACTTTTTGACCAGCTCGGAACTTTTAACCAGCTCGGAACTTTTAAACCACCTCAGAACTTTTTAACCAGCTTCAGAACTTTTAAACCAGCTCGGAACTTTTTTAACCAGCTCGGAACTTTTTAACACGCTCGGAAACTTTTAACCAGCTCGGACTTTTTAACCAGCTCGGAATTTTTAACCAGCTTGGAACTTTTTAACCAACTATGAACTTTTTTAACCAGCTCGTAAACTTTTTAACCAGCTAGGAACTTTTTAACCAGCTCGGAAACTTTTTAACCAGCTCGGAATTTTTTAACCAGCTCGGAAACTTTTTAACCAGCTCTGAACTTTTTGACCAGCTCGGAACTTTTTGACCCACTCAGAAATTTTTGACCAGCTTTTGAACTTATTTAACCAAGTTAGGAACTTTTAACCAGCTCGGAACTTTTTTAAACCAGCTCGGAACTTTTTGACCAGCTCGGAACTTTTTAACAAGCTCGGAACTTTTTGACCAGCTCGGAACTTTTTAACCAGCTCGGAACTTTTTAACCAGCTCGGAACTTTTTAACCAGCTCGGAACTTTTTAACCAGCTCGGAACACTTTTACACAGCTCGGAACTTTTTGGCCAGCTCGGAACTTTTTAAGCCAGCTCGGAACTTTTTAACCAGTTCGGAACTTTTTGACAGCTCGGAACTTTTTAACCAGCTCGGAACTTTTGGACCAGCTCGGAACTTTTTAACCAGCTCGGAACTTTTTGACCAGCTCGGAACTTTTTAACAAGCTCAGAACTTTTTGACCAGCTCGGAACTTTTTAACAAGCTCGGAACTTTTTGACTAGCTTCGGAACTTTTTTAACCAGCTCGAACTTTTTGAACCAGCTTCGGAACTTTTTGGACCAGCTCGGAACTTTTTTAAACGGCAGCTGGCAAACTTTTTAACACAGCTGGAACTTTTTGACCAGCTTCGGAACTTTTTAACCAGCCTCGAACTTTTTAACCAGCTCGGAACTTTTTGACCAGTCGGAACTTTTTAACCAGCTCGGAACTTTTTTAACCAGCTCGGAACTTTTTAACCAGCTCGGAACTTTTTAACCAGCTCGGAACTTTTTAACCAGCTCGAAACTTTTTACCAGTTCGGAACTTTTTAACCAGCTTCGGAACTTTTTAACCAGCTTGGAGAACTTTTTGACCAGCTAGGAACTTTTTTAACCAGCTCGGAACTTTTGTTAATCAGCTCGGAACTTTTTAACCAGTTAGGAACTTTTTAACCAGCTTGAAACTTTTTGACCAGCTCGGAACTTTTTTGAAACGCGCTCGAACTTTTTTTGACGCACAGCTTTGAAACTTTTTAACCATTAGAACTTTTTTAACCAGCTCGGAAACTTTTAAACCAGCTCGGAACTTCTTTGAACCAGCTTCGGAACTTTTTGAACAGCTCGGAACTTTTTGACCAGCTCGGAACTTTTAACCAGCTGAACTCTTTAACCAGCTCGGAACTTTTAACCCAAGCTCGGAACTTTTTACCAGCTCGGAACTTTTTAACGCAAAGCTCGGAACTTTTTGGCCAGCTCGAACTTTTTTAGCCAGCTCGGAACTTTTTAACGCAGTTTAGGAAAACTTTTTGACCAGCCTCGGAACTTTTTAAACGCACTCGGAACTTTTGACCAGCTCGGAATTTTTTAACCAGCCTCGGAACTTTTTGACCAGCTCGGAATTTTTAACAAGCTCAGAACTTTTTGACCAGCTCGGATTTTTAACAAGCTCGGAACTTTTTGACTAGCTCAGGAACTTTTTTAACAAGCGGGAACTTTTTTTGACTAGCTCGAACTTTTTTAACCACTCAGAACTTTTTAACGCAGCCTGGAACTTTTAACAAGCTCGGAACTTTTTAAAACCAGCTCGGAACTTTTTGACCAGCTCGGAACTTTTTTACCAGCTCGAAACTTTTTGACAAGCTGGGAACTTTTTGACAAGCTCGGAACTTTTTAACCAGCTCGGAACTTTTTAACCAGCTCGGAACTTTTAAACCAGCTCGGAACTTTTTAACCAGCTCGGAACTTTTTAACCAGCTCGGAACTTTTTGACCAGCTCGGAACTTTTTAACCAGCTCTGAACTTTTTAACCAGCTCTGAACTTTTTAACCAGCTCGGAACTTTTTGACCAGCTCTGAATTTTTTGACCAGCTCTGAACTTTTTAACAAGCTCGGAACTTTTTAACCAGTTCGGAACTTTTTAACCAGCTCGGAACTTTTTAACCAGCTCGGAACTTTTTAACCAGCTCGAAACTTTTTAACCAGCTCGGAACTTTTTAACCAGCTCGGAACTTTTTAACCTCTGAACTTTTTAACCAGCTCTGAATTTTTTGACCAGCTCTGAACTTTTTGACCAGCTCGGAACTTTTTGACCAGCTTTGAACTTTTTAACCAGTTAGGAACTTTTTAACCAGCTCGGAACTTTTTAACCAGCTCGGAACTTTTTGACCAGCTCGGAACTTTTTAACCAGCTCGGAACTTTTTAACCAGTTAGGAACTTTTTAACCAGCTCGGAACTTTTTGACCAGCTCGGAACTTTTTGACTAGCTCGGAACTTTTTGACCAGCTTTGAACTTTTTAACCAGTTAGCAACTTTTTAACCAGTTAGGATCTTTTTAACCAGCTCGGAACTTTTTAACCAGCTCGACTTTTGACCAGCTCGGAACTTTTTAACCAGCTCGGAACTTTTTAACCAGCTCGAACTTTTTTAACCAGCTAGGAAACTTTTTACCACAGCTCGGAACTTTTTTGAACGCAGCTCGGAACTTTTTGACCAGCTCGGAACTTTTTGACCAGCTCGGAACTTTTTAACCAGCTCGGAACTTTTTAACCAGCTCGGAACTTTTTAACAAGCTCGGAACTTTTTGACCAGCTCGGAACTTTTTAACAAGCTCGGAACTTTTTGACTAGCTCGGAACTTTTTAACAAGCTGGGAACTTTTTGACTAGCTCGGAACTTTTTAACCAGCTCAGAACTTTTTAACCAGCTCGGAACTTTTTAACCAGCTCGGAACTTTTTTAACTAGCTCGAAACTTTTTGACTAGCTCGGAACTTTTTGACTAGCTCGGAAATTTTTAACCAGCTCGGAACTTTTTAACCAGCTCGGAACTTTTTAACCAGCTCGGAACTTTTTGACCAGCTCTGAACTTTTTAACCAGCTCTGAACTTTTTAACCAGCTCTGAACTTTTTGACCAGCTCTGAACTTTTTGACCAGCTCTGAACTTTTTAACTAACTCTGAACTTTTTAACCAGCTCTGAACTTTTTGACCAGCTCGGAACTTTTTAACCAAGCCTCGAACTTTTTTAAACCAGCTTCGGAACCTTTTTGAACGCAGCTTCTGAACTTTTACCAGCTCTGACTTTTTTGGAACTGCTCTGAACTTTTAAACCCAGCTCTGAACTTTTTAGACCAGCTCTGAACTTTTGAAATAGCTCGGAATTTTAAATAGCTCGGAACTTTTTTAAATAGCTCGGAACTTTTTAAATAGCTAGGAACTTTTTAAATAGCTAGGAACTTTTTAACCAGCTCGGAACTTTTTAACCAGCTCGGAACTTTTTGACTAGCACGGAACTTTTTGACCAGCTCGGAACTTTTTGACTAGCTAGGAGCTTTTTAACCAGCTCGGAACTTTTGTAAAACTACTCGAACTTTTTTAACACAGCTCGGAACTTTTTGACCAGTTCGAAACATTTTAACCAGCTCGGAGAACTTTTTAACTAGCTCGGAAACTTTTTGACCCGCTCGGAACTTTTTGACCAGCTCGAAACTTTTTAACCAGCTCGAAACTTTTTGATAGCTCCGAACTTTTGACTAGCTGCGAACTTTTGACTAGTTCGGAACTTTTTTGACTAGCTCGAAATTTTTAACTTCAGCTCGAAACTTTTTACTAGCTCGGAACTTTTTAACCAGCTCGGAACTTTTTAACTAGCTCGGAACTTTTTAACCCAGCTTCGGAACTTTTTAACGAACAGCTCGGAACTTTTTAACCTCTGAACTTTTTAACCAGCTCTGAATTTTTTGACCAGCTCTGAACTTTTTAACCAGTTAGGAACTTTTTAACCAGTTAGGAACTTTTTAACCAGCTCGGAACTTTTTGACCAGCTCGGAACTTTTTGACCAGCTTTGAACTTTTTAACTCGGTTCTTTTTTACCAGCTCGGAACTTTTTGACCAAGCTCGGGAACTTTTTGACTGCTCGGAACTTTTTGAGCTTTTGAATTTTTACCAGTTAGCAACTTTTAAACCGTTGGACTTTTTAAACGCTCGGAACTTTTTGACCAGCTCGGAATTTTTTGACCAGCTCGGAACTTTTTAACCAGCTCGGAACTTTTTAACCAGCTCGGAACTTTTTAACCAGCTAGGAACTTTTTAACCAGCTCGGAACTTTTTGACCAGCTCGGAACTTTTTGACCAGCTCGGAACTTTTTGACGCAGTCGAACTTTTTACAGCCAGCTCGGAACTTTTTAATCAGCTCGGAACTTTTTAACCAGCTCGGAACTTTTAACCAGCTCGGAACTTTTAAACCAGCTCGGAACTTTTTGACAAGCTCGGAACTTTTTAACCAGCTCGGAACTTTTAACCAGCTCGGAACTTTTTAACAAGCTCGGAACTTTTTAACCAGCTCGGAACTTTTTAACCAGCTCGGAACTTTTTAACCAGCTCGGAACTTTTAACCAGCTCGGAACTTTTAACCAGCTCGGAACTTTTTAACCAGCTCGGAACTTTTTAACCAGCTCGGAACTTTTAGACCTGTTTTGAACTTTTTAACCAGCTCGAAACTTTTTAACCAGCTCGGAACTTTTTAACCAGCTCGGAACTTTTTGACCAGCTCGGAACTTTTTGACCAGCTCGGAACTTTTTAACCAGCTCGGAACTTTTTGACCAGCTCGGAACTTTTTAACCAGCTCGGAACTTTTTAACCAGCTCGGAACTTTTTAACCAATTCGGAACTTTTTGACCAGCTCGGAACTTTTTAAACCAAGCTCGGAACTTTTTAACCAGCTCGGAACTTTTTTAACCAGCTCGGAACTTTTTGACCAGCTCGGAACTTTTTGACTAGCTCGGAACTTTTTAACCAGCTCGGAACTTTTTAACCAGTTCGGAACCTTTTGACCCAGCTCGGAACTTTTTGACCTGTTTGGAACTTTTTAACCAGCTCGGAACTTTTTGACCTGTTTTGAACTTTTTAACCAGCTCGGAACTTTTTAACCAACTCGGAACTTTTTCCAGCTTGGAAAGCTTTTTTGACCAGCTCGGAACTTTTAAAACCAGCTCGGAACTTTTTAACCACCTCGGAACTTTTTACCAGCTCGGAACTTTTTAACCAGCTCGGAAAATTTTTTGACATGCTCGGAA
>JABUQX010059330.1:0-22500 GCA_015478945.1 Trachelipus rathkii | reverse complement strand
AATTATTATTATTATTATGTATTATTGATTTATAAATTATTATTAATTATTACATTATTATTATTCATTTTATTATTTTATTATTATTAATATATTATTATTATTAGTCATTAATTTATTACTTATTATATATAATTTTATTAATTTTTTATTATTTATATGTTAAGTATTATTTATAATTATTCTTTTATTATTAATTATTATTATTATTATATATATAATTGTTATGCATTTATTACGATTATTATTATATATTATTTTATATTTATATAATTATTTAATCATTTATTATAATTTATTTTTTTTTTAATTTATTATTTTATTATTATTATTAATTATTATATTCTATGATTATTTTATTATTATTATTATATTTATATTATTTTAATTATTATTATTTTATTATTTATAATTATTATTAGTTATTATTATATTATCTATTATTAATTATTTTTAATTATATATATATAATTATATATATTTATTTATTATTTAATTATTATATCATTATTATTTTTACTTTTAAATTATTTTTTTTAATTGCTCTCATTATATTATATTAATGTATTATTATTAAATTTAATTATTATTATTTTATTAATTATATTATAGATTTCTTATTTTTGATTTTATTTTACGTTAATTTTATTTTTCGATTTACATATCTTATTAATAACTAAGTATAATCCAATTTATTTATTTATTTTTTAGATTATTAATTCTTTAACCAATATGAGATTAATTATTTAATTATATTATTATTATTAATTATTAAGTATATTATTTATTATTATTTATTTATTTTTATTAGTATATATTTTATTATTTAATTATTTAATCTCTATTTATTATATTATTAATTGATTTATAGTATTTATTATTATTAATTATTTATATATTAATATCTTATATATTATTTTTTTGTAGTTTATTAATTATTAACCTCTTTTTTACTTACTTTGTTTTCATTTATGTAACTTACGTTGATTATCTTAATTATGTAGTTGAAATAATATATTTTTACTTGTATCTATAGTATACTATGAATTCCATAATTGCTAAGTTTTATTGTAAGAATTATAATTTCTATTTTATCACTTGTATATAAGATATTTGAAAGCTGGCTATTATTGTGGGTTACTTAAAGGTACACCATGACGTGGTTGCAATTATAACCATTTTTAAATTTTAAAATTTTTTTGATTGAAATTATGTATTTTAAATTGATATATAGTTCTATATATATTTTATATACTATATAATTACTGTAATAATATTAGAATCTGTATATCTAGAGTAATCATATAATATATAAATATTATTTTAATATATTAGTGTATAATATAATATATATAGTATATATATATATGATATATATATTTATTTATGATAATTTTATTGTATAACTTATGTAATTCATAATCCATTTATGTAATTATTAATATCTTTGTACAAAATTTGAAATAACTCAAATTTTCTATCTGACCTTAATATTTTTTATCGTTATTTAATGTATTATTTAATTATTTCATTATTTTTATTATTATTATTATTATTATTATTATTATTTTTATATTATTATTATTTATTTATTATTATTTATTATAATTATATGATTATTATTTATTATTTTATTATTATATTAATGATTATTGATTGTTATTATTTAGATTATTAGTTATTATTAATTATAGTTTATTATTATTATATAGTTATTTATATATCATTATTAATTATTAATTATGATTATTATTATTATTATTTATTAATTTTAAATATTAGTTTATAGTATTTATTAGTATTTAATTTATTATTTATTGTATAATTATTATTTATTATTTATTTATTATATTTTATTTAATTATTATTATGATATATTAATTATTTTTATTTAATTATTATTATTATTGATTTATTATTATTAGTTTATTATTATATTATATTATTATTTATTATTAGATTAATATTAATTATATTATCAATTATTATTTAATTTTATTATGATTTAATTATTATTAATTATTATTATCATTATTATTATTAATTATTAATCATTATATTATGATTAGAGTATTATTTTAGTATTATATTATATGTAAAATTATTATTTAATTATTATTATTATTTAATTTATTATTATATACTTATGTATTATTATATTATTATTATTATTTATTATTAATTATTGTTATTTATTATTTATTTAATTATTTATTGATTATTATTATTATTATTATTATTATTATTATTTATGATTAATTATGATTTTTATATAATATTTTATTATATATTAGTATTTACTATATTATTATTATCTATTATTTTATATTTTTAATTTTTTATTTATTATTAAATTATTATTAAAATTAAAATTAATTATTATTATTAATTACGAATTAACAATGCATAAGATAACGGCGTGTTATGTTTTTTATTATGCTATTATGAAATAATTATTTATTTTCAATTAAAATTATTTATTATTTTATTTAAATTTTAAATTGTTTATTTTTATATTTTATTATTAGTGTATTAATTATTATTATTCTAATATTATTATTAATAAAATTACGCCAACCAGTTGTGTAATATGGGAAGTGCAGACGTACTTCTCTTTCTCTCATGTGTTGTTATCGTTTATTAGCCATGTGCTAAGTGAATAAGTGAAGTTTAAAGTGCCCCACCAATAAATAAAAGTGCATTTAATTACGAACCAATAGTACTGCCGTATAAAAGGTTAGTAATAGCTAATAGTGGTGAAATAACAAATTCTACAAACAAAGCATACAAATCATCTAACATTGGCGTAATACTAGTACAGTTCAGGATTCAATAGCGGTGCCAATAATCAATCGGCACCACGAGAATATTAAATAGTAATAAACAGATCATACAAGCTAAATATAAAACAGTTTCATTCAACAAACAGAACAATATAATATAACAATGTTACATAGCAAATAAAATCTGCTCTCACATTAGCAATACTATAATATATAAAACCAGCAAATGAGATGTAAAGAATAGGACACCAACAAAAAATAAGCAACCAAAAAGGGATAAACAAGAAAAATGGAACCTACGTCATCAAATACTAGATGGATGAGAGTGCTACAATTCATCTCGTTTGAGAGCTTAACCAGCACGCAGGAAAATGCGCTCTTAAATTTGCCCCTCAACACCCTTCCCCGCTACACTTTACCCCTACTTCTCCCCACACAAATGCCAATCCCTCTCCAGAGTACTCTAATTTGCTTTCTCAAGTATTAACGATTACAAATGAATATCTTTATTGAAACTACTTTCCATAGAATCAAAGAGATTAAACAAAGACAAAAGATAAAGAAATTAAAGAACTGAAATAAATTAATAAAATGGCAAATAATGAAGGAATAGTTGAAAATGTGTTTCATTTTCAAAAGATAATTCGAAATAAGACTCTGATAAAAGAAGAGAAAGATTGTGAACAGATTTCAAAACAAACTTCTGCTGCTACAGCTGTAAATAATTTGGAATCTGACATATGATCAAATATTGCAACAAAAGAGATTGTTGAAGAATTCTGAACAAATGAGGTCATTTAAATTACTATTAATAAATACTGACAAATTTAAAATAAATCGTAGTAAGAAATTATTACAGAGGCATAGTAACTTGGTGTTTAAAAAGTCTGACAGAATGGCGTAAGATAATTAAGCGCTTCTTATTAACGTGTTTTACAAATCTTGCAAATGGTAATCTTATAAATCAAGAATTTATTCAAAGCATGGTTAGCGGGGAAGCACAAAAAATATGTTTCCCATCTGATATGAAGACACTTACACCAAAAGAAAAATTACTTCATAAAAGCTATATAACTGATAAAGTTTGTTCCGAAGATAATCCTATTTCAACCAATAGAGATTTATCTTTGGGATTTTCTGACTGTACAAAGGCCTTGCCAAATGGTAGACTTATAAAATAAAATATGACAAACTATATTCGTTGCCGTTAAACTATTCCCCTCTTGTTTAAAAATAGTGTGTGTGTCAGTAAAAAATTGATGACATAATGAAGACTTCGTCGGCGCCTATCGCTTGATTAATAATTTAATTTATATTGTTAATTATCTTTTGCAGTTATATCTTAAATTATTCAGTAATATATGGTTGTTAATTTTGCTACTTTAGTTATTATATTATTAATTATTAGTGATTATTTTTATATTGTATTTTTTGGATCTTATTTATTATTATTATTTATTATTATTATTATTATTATTATTATATTTTATTAATTAGTATATTATTATTATGATTATGATTATTTTGTTTAAATTTATATATTTTTGATTTATAATTAATTGATAGTGAATTTTATTATTGGATTAATATTATAAATATATTTATTTATAATTATATTATTTGATTATTTTATTATAAATTAATAATAATCTTATTTTTATTATTATTATTATTAGTGTTTTATTTGTATATTTATTACCTTTAATCAATTTAGCTTAATTATTATTTATTGATTATAAATGTATGTTAAATCTATGACTAAACTCGTTATAAAATAATAGTGTATATTATTATTATGATGATTAATTATTACTTATTATGATTTTATTGATTATTATTATATTATATTATCTTTATTATTAGTATTATTATAGCAAAAGAAAATAATTCCGAGTGAATGGTGGTCAACTCAGATCAGGCCCTGGTAACTTTGTGCCGTGATCACACAACCCACTAGTTTTCAAAAAAATTATGTCATAATACTGCAAACTTTACATCATTGAAGAATATTATAAATTCCTTTCATATCAGAAGCTAGTTACATCTTATTTCAATTCACTCATACGAACATGCATATAGGTACTTTTGGAACACATACATTTCTTACAGAACCAAACGTAAGAACAAACAATTCCCGATAGTCAACCAAAAATTCTATCTAATCCTAGACTAAGGCGAATATCCTCTACGCAGAATCTACTCCGGAGGGGCGATTGAATCTCAGAGTAGTAGAAGAGACGATTAGAATTGCTGAATAATACCTAAGAGAATGATCAGGAATCAAGACTCACCATTGTTCGTTTTCGGGTAGGATCTGAAATCAGATAAGTTCTTATAGTCGTAATACTAAAGTGAGTGAGAAGAAAGCCTACCACTTTGAGAATCCTAGTTCTACGACATGAGTTATCTAGATGCTCGTATAGCTAATCTGAATGAAACCATGAACTATTTAATGTTCTCGCAGGTTTCTCTTTAAATTTACGAGACTGTCTCAAGCTGGCCTTTATCCGAATTGATGTATATTAATACGAGTCCCCTTTTACCCAAGATATATACTATTTCATTTATTACTTTAATCTAGCTATTTTTTGTAATATTAATATTTTATTCATTATTTATTACTTTATGGACAATTTTATACATTATATTCTCTGTCCAATCAGGTATCTATATGATTATTATTATTATTATTATTAAATTATTATTATTATTATTATTATTATTAATTATTATTTTTATTATAACGGTCTTATAAAAACTGATGATAAGCTCTTAGTCTTATTATTATTATTATTATTATTATTATTATTATTATTATTTTTATTATTATATTAATATCATTATTATTTATTGTTATTATATTTTTTGTTTATTGTACATTTATTATTATATTTCATGATAATTAATATTATTATTAATTTTTAATTATTATTAGTATTATATTATTATGATTATTATTATTTTATTATTATGATTATTATTATTATTATTATTAATTATCTTATGATTTCTAATGGTTACTATTGTTTACTAATACTGTTAACTTTAATTTATATTGAAGGTTTACTACTGGGTATTATTTAATGTTATTATTATTATTTTAATTAATTAGCATTGTATTAGTAATATGTATCATGCAGTTATACGTATTATGTTAATATTATCTATACTATACTGTTTATATTCATTACTATTTTTTATTATTATTATTATTATCTATTATATGTTATATATTATTATTATTATTCTTATTATTATTATTATTATTATGATTATATATATCATTATTGATTATTATTATATATTTATTTATTATTAGTTAATAGTATTATAGTATATATATGCCAGCAAAGTCATGAATATAAATTGATCGGTCATTATATTAGTATGAGATTATTATTATTGGAATCTTTATTCAATTAATTAGTCTCATTCGAATGTCATTATTAATGTTATTATTGTTATTATCTGAATTATTATTATTATTTTATTATTATTAATATTTTTATACTGGTATATTTGTACGGTGTTAACATTTTTCCCTCCTCACTATTTTAGTGATTTATTATGTCTATATTATTATTATTCTTTATTATCATAATTAATGTAGGACTTTATTAATTGAGTTACGTCTTTTAATTAATATTAATTTATTTTATTATTATTATGATTATTTACTCTCTCTGATTAACAGATATTTATCATGAGATCTATAGGAGATTATATATATTATTAGATTGCATTGTATCTGGATATGGAGCATCTATATTATTATGATCTTCTGGCTTAGCGTTAGATTTGTCTTATTAGATCTTACAAAATAATAAGAGGGCACTCCGATTATTGATTTTATTATATATTATTTATAATTATTATTATTAATTAATATTATTAGTATTGATGTTATTATTAGTTGACCCTGTTAGACGCGACAGAGCACCTGAGGGATGGGATTCCTTTTTCGAAATGATGTAAATAGAGAAATCTATCTTTATTAGTACTAAGTAGATATGCATTCATCTTATTATTCTAGTATGACGTAGGATTATTTACGAGTGTCTCGGACTCAGGGAGAACGGAAATTCCTTCCGCTAGGGATAGATTGTTTCTCTATTAGCTTATACGACAAATATTTTTAATGTTGATGGAGAATAAATATTATTGACATACCACGAGTACCTCTTATTATATATATGTTAGATGAGGAACCTTATATGGCTCATATACTTTTGAGTTATTTGAGTGTTGAATATTCTTGTATCTAATTATACTATGAGTTATGATTATGTATTGATATATTATTAAATATAAATGGTATTTTATGATTATCTCTCGTTTATCGATTATATTCTCAGCCACTCTCGGCTGTGTTTTTAAATTCTCGTGATGATGCGGAACAGTTACCTGTTAGGGGGTGATGTGTAAGAGAATGTAATAGATAAAGAAGAGATGCTCTATGGATCTGATTGATTAATGATGAATGATATTATTGATTGGTATTAAGTATTATATTGTTATTGGGGTACAGATATACATTTTTTGTTATTCTTTATGGTTTATGAGAATCTCGTAAAAGATCCGGCTATTTGAATATTAACTTCGAATGGACTGCGCCATTAGGATTCATTTTATCGTTCCATTATTATTATTTTATATCATATAATATATATTGTATTTATCGGAGTATAGACGACACTAATGGTAATTATATAATTATTAGGATATGGTAATTAGAGCTCATGTGTATCTAAGCGAAGAACTTCTAATTGATACTCATAATTAGTAATTATTATAGTTATAATAAATATTATCATATGTATTAATTTATTTAATATTATAGATATTAAATTTATTTTTAATATATCAATTCTTCTTATAGTATTATTATTACTTAATTATTATTTTGATTGGCGCACTATTATCTATTATTAATTCTATCATATGTGATATGTTATTTTTATTATTGTAATTACAGTATTTACTCTATATGAGTATTCGTTATAGTGATAGAGTTGATATCAATTTATCAATGTTGATATCCTTGCTCTCTCAAGTTCTACATTCCACAGGATTTAAGAGTAGAATATAACTGTGCTACAATGGTTCATCTTATTTGTGTCAATAACGCTGCTCGTTGAGGAGTATTATCAAATTAAAATTTTTATTCAAAAGACGCTGACGAAGATATTGGTTAATATTAGTCTTATTCACTATATTTTTTATATCTTACAGTTGGGTGCAACTCCGTAAAGTGAAGATAATTTTTTTTACTTCTAATACAATCAGTTTTATTTAAAAGAAATTTATACTCTATTATTGGATTTATTATTGATTTATTGATAATAAGTTAAGTATTGTATTATATTAGAACTATATATTATAACTATTAATCTCTATTCTGATATGATGATATTATTATTAGTAATATTATCGCTTCTATTGATTTATTTATTAGTTGATATTTTATTTATTGATTATTATAATTATTAGTTTATATTTTTCGATGTATTATTATTATGATTATTATTAATTATATATTATTATATTAATTATTTTTCTTACTATTATTTTTATTATTTCTTACTGTATTACTGTCTATTGTTTTTTTTGTATTTGATATTTAAGAATATATATATATTACTCTCTCTAATATATTATTTAGATATTATTTACCTTTCTCGATAATAATATATTTTTTTATGTATTGATCTATCTCGTATCTTTGTAATTTATTACTAGTATTTTTTATTACATGATTATATTATTATATTTTATTCATTGTTTGGTCTTTATTATATTTTAGAATTTAATTATATATATATATATAATATTAATTATATTTAATTCTATTGATAATACAGAGATCTAATATTACTCTATGTAAGTTTATTATATTATTATTGTTGCTTACTTATTCAGTTATTTAAGTAGTGTGAGATGATAAAATAAGCTCTTTGTATATGGAAAACAGGAAAATACATAATTTACTTAAAAATTTCTTACTTCTAATTTTCCACGTCAGATGATGCTCTTTGGAGCGACCACTCGTCTCTCTGGTCTCTCGCTTACCTCTTTCTTCCCCAAAGACATCGGCATCTCTACCTCTGGCGCTGTCGGGGGGGGGACCCCTATCATCAAATCTACACTAATTCATACATCATCATCTTCTTTCTTCTTCTCTTTCTTTTTCGTTGTGACTTCTCTCTTCTTCTCTTACCAATTCATGGGACTATTTCCTACTCTCCTTCTCTCTCTACAATTATTCTGCTGTGTTACTTTACTCTCTCTTTGACGGTTCTTTCCGTGTTTCTTTCTCTCTCTTTCGATACCTCTCAACTACTAATACTTTTCTTGCCTCTCTCTATTTGGGTGCTATCTCTCTTCGCCTCGTCTTCACGAGGTCTGAGTGCCTGTCTGCTCCTCTTCTCTCTCCCTCTCTCTCTCTCCTCTCCAACTCTCTTACATCTCTTTTCAGCTCGTCGACGTAATCTATCTAGTGACTCTACATTCCGATGACCTATCTATTTTGATGTCTTCTATTATACAGGATAAAAAAGATCAAATTTGTAGCAAACGCATTGAAATAAATCAACTAATAAATGGTGATCTATATATACTCTGTTGATATATTTTAGTCAAATTTTATCGTCGATAAATCTATCAAATACTCTTATCTATACTTAATTAGCATATGCTATACTTTCTCAATATATACTTCATATTAATATGTTTAGTCTAGGCGAATCTTATCGATGAATATTCTATATATTGTCTTAAGGCATAGCGTGTCATAGTTTTTACTCGTGATCCTATCAGGCCTTAGACCAATATGCTCGATTCGTTTCTTCCATTCTCATTCCTCATGCCTGTCTTAAAATAAAAAGTTTAAGGTCCTCTCATCTGACTCATTTATACCATCAATTCTCTTGCAATCACTCACTCCTCAATCATATCATGCGTAATATTCGGATATATTTTTATATCTTCCACTATTACACTCTTTGTGAGTTTATCTTATTTCTTTTCCATCCTCTCTATGGAACTATTTTTAGTCTATCATTGTCCTAATAGCGATCAACCTATCCTTGTACCTACGTCGGACATTAACTCTAGTGTAGTTCCTTTATACGTACACCGTACCACTATGATTCTTAGATCTATTTATTCTTACAATTCTCATAATTGTTTTCCAGAGTTATTTGAAGTTCTCTCTCATACTTTTCCTTATCGTTTAAAAAAGTACTAGAACAATGAATAATATTAAGTGTTTCTTTATGCAATCGCGAGCTTATCTTGTGTGATACTAACTCGCGTCAGCCGAGTATGTGGATTAGGTCTGAACCAACATTACACTTGGGCTATTTTAATTGCTCGAGTGTTATATGAAATAAACTCAAAATGCGTCTTGTCGATATTCGAGCTCTTATAATAACTGCGAGCATTATATGATAACTTTAAATGATCTCATATAATAATTTGTTCTCTTTATGTTCATTTTATTGATGTAACTCTATTAATTAGATCGGTGATTATTTTATTCGTTATGGTTCTAAATTATTCGCATAAATTATATATTAATTATTATTCTCGCGCTCAGTATATAGGAAACGATTATAGCTTAGTGATTTGAAAAAATTCGTAGAAAAAATAATGGTCATTAGTAATTGCAATTTCAAATCCATCAAATTAGTATGATCTAATGTAGAGGCATGATAGTTTACGACCTGATTCTTCATAAAATCTACGAATGGAAGGTTTGTTCTGCGAACTGTGCGTCATGATTATCATTTCTTAATTAATATTTTTATTGTGCTCATAAAACCATATAATTATTAATTATGAGGGATTTAAACTGATATTTTTGTTACTCACATTCTTATCCTATCAGTCTCATTAGTTATTGTTTTACAGGTTATTATATTTATAGGTTTTTTTTTCTGAATTATTTATTAGATATTAAATTATATTTATTTGTTTCCAGGATAACTCCTATTATGTTACCCCATTCACAGAATCTATTAATATGAGGTACTTAAGGACCCTACAACTGATATATTTTATGTTTTCGATATCTCCAAAATTTATTTATCCCTCGTCGTATTTGATTAAATCATTTAATCTTAGTCGAGATATTTTCATTTCTCGAATTAAATAATCTAAACAACAATATTGCCTGCGTCTTTTGATTAGGCTCGCACCACCTGACTCAGGGTTTTTCTGATTTTGGGGCCTCCAACCGTATATTATTGACGTTATATATTACATAGATTTGAAATAAATTATCAATAAAGCTCATCTGTCCTCTGTCTTAAAGACGGATATCCCTATGTGTTGATCATCAATTTTCATTGATGTGTTGGACTATCCAATTATTACATTCGACACTAAATTCTCTTTGTGTGAAATTAATATCTATCGCGGGACATGATTTGAACACTCCGAGGAAGCCATAGAGAAATCGAAATTGTCCACTTCTACTCTTCTCCACCACAACAGTCAGAAGTCGTAAACAACATTCACACATACCTTTTTCTGGACTATCTAGTTACCAAGAATATCACAATTGACCATAGAATAGGACTTAACGCGAATAAATTTTTAAAGATCGCAAGCCATTAAACAAACGGGTTGATGTATAGTTGACCCACGATAGCTTCTCCAGGTAGATTTTACGAGACATTACAGTATGCAATTATCGAAAAACTAAACAAACTGAATGTCTACGGTGGGTGAATTGGCTCTCACTTTTACTAAACACATATCATCTGATTTGTATCATCGTATATTGCACTCATAATTCCATTGTATGACCACACATAGAGGCACTAGCAACTAGCATTAAAATGAAATCGAATCAACTAATTGTAATGGCTATCTACCCCCAAATTTTCATCTAAACAGAGTTCATAAATGCTCTCAAAGAAATTATTCAAACACATTTCTTAAGTATTTATCATTGCTGGAGAGTATTTTCAACTTTATCTATCAACGAGACATTACAAATCAGGCAACTCTCTCTCAAACTTAATGTTATCAAATGGTTTTGTCAATTACATAACCATACTACGTCCAAACAGACGATCTCGCGATAATGAGTATCTTCCGATCCTCTTAATCTAGTGTCTCTTCTGGTGGTGTACTCCAATTACATCTGGACGTGAAGACCTTACGTGAACAATCTATTAAAATTATTATTATATGCATCACGAATCACTTTCCATGTCTATGAAAAGTTGGCATAATCTCATTAAATAATATTCTCAAAATCCATTCACACGATTCACGCAGAAATGATGGATATCTCGCGAAAACGGTTTGAAAAATTAGATCTCTCACTAAAACACAAAATGAGATGAGAATTTTTTAATTCAAATAACAGTGAGAACATCATAGCATTACGAAGAAATCAATCGTTCCGAGTAGAAATATATGAATAAATCTCTCCCCTATCACAGTATTAAAACTCGGGAAAGATACCTAGCTTACGTGCCTACAAAGAATTTCTCTCATAGAATTTCCTCACAATGTATCTCATAAACAATCATGATTCCTGTTGTATTCGAATCTGCTTCTAATACCATAGAGCTCTATATCCGAACTTTAAAAACAAACTCTATATCGCCATACTCTAGTAAAATATAAAACACAATATGTCTCTTTTATAAGATTAAAGGCAATTGAGTCCTTAGCAGAACCACCAGAAAACTACTCTAACAAATTCTCAGCGAGCTTAGTTCAGATAGAGACTGCGAGGCCACTTGGAGGTATCTAATCAATTAAATTAATCATACATCATAATACATTAAGAGATTTGAACTACTCTAAATGTTTAATAGACCATGTCTCACTCTTAAACAATCAGTATATACAGTGAGATGCGACAGGGCATCTGATTCCACTGAACGAATTCTATAGTGCAGTAAAATTAAGTTCCCGTAGGAGCACTCATATAGTGTCGTTGTGACGTATACACACCTAAGATCAAACAGGTGTATTTGAAACTAATTTCTGCGCAATGCAAATCTTGTAGTCGTTCTCAAATTCCTATGAATATATATACATACAAACTGGCGTCTCCGGGCGTAAAAAGATACAGTAGCAGCGAAACGGTTACACTTGATGAATCTCTTAGAAAATTCGGTTGAATATAGCATACTATTCACAATCATCATGTCTCTCTCATATGTAAACGACTGCAAGCTCTGTCAATAATTAGCCCACCATCTATTATAGTTACATCGTATGTTCTCATGTAGATGGAAGTCAGTATTTTTCTAGTTTCACGAAACTTCTTCACCTAATATCTTCAACAGCAGTAGAATTTTCTCTCCTCCTTACGGTGGTTATACCATAAAAAAAATATGTGTGTGGAAAACCTCATATGAATCAACTCTTTGACATTTAATTTGGCAAATAAGACTATCTCAATACAAAACACGGGATTACAGGTTTTATAATAGTTCCGACACTCTACTTGTCTATCAATCAGTTGGAACAGAATATTTTTATCAAACAATATTTTCTTAACGATTTCACAATTGTGAGAACACTTAGTAAAGAGTGTTACTGTGCTACTCTTGGAATGCACTTTTTGACAAATTATATGTCCGGAAAAGTAACACCTTGTTACTCCCAGCAGATTGATGGTAAGATACCTTGCGATACCCTCGCTATCTAATATATGATATTATGTAAGTGTTTCTCTCACCAGTGATTCTCTATTGATCATGATTCCTCGGTTTATGATACTACTATTTAGTCACGTGAACAAATGGGCTTTCCGCTACAACCTCAGAATGATATAAACAGTTAATTTTTCTTACATAAGTACGTCATGAATGTATTAGCAAGAATGCAAAACTCATGGTCCGAGATCAGCCTTGCAAATAGCAATGCGCAATCGCGTACCCAGGGCTCATTTCTTGGCACTCTTCTTCTACTCTCCTGACATTAGTATACGAATAGTATGAAGTCTGTTGAAAGTCTCATGTAATCAGCCTCTTTTCGTACTCGCGCAGTGCTCTCCTTGCTCCGCTTATTACGTCGTCTTAATAAACTTGACAAAAGTCTATGTCATAGAATCTCATATCCGGGAACAAGAGATCGAATTTGTGTCAAAAGCTAATAAACTCGTGGAGCAACAGAAGATGATTGATACAAACAGAATATATTAAACTCAAGTATTATAAGTTTACAATTGGACTAGAATTTTAAAAATAAATAAATGTTTTTTTTGCATAAAATTTTCACACAAACTATATTCTCAAATCCGATTCTAATATAGTTATTAATTGAATCACATAGAACTGTGGTAGATAGGGGTAGCAAATGGACTCTTGCTAAGATTCTTGGAGTTAACAACACCGTATTGATTCCTCGATGTTTTGTATCTATTATATCAATGCTAACATGGTGGAAAAATAATAATTACTAATCAAGTTAGCAGACTGCGCCATTATACATGACAATTATTAATAGACAACGGAATAATATAACGAAACATTTTTTTTTGGTACCTTCCTTATACACTGTGCTTAAGGGGTTTAGGGCTATTACACGTTAGTGATCTATCCTTCTCATCTTTCTTTGGGTTTACATATTTACTAAACTTGTCCCAGGAACCCCCTGTTACCCCCGGCAGGACTTAAACCACAAGATGAGAGAGTTTCTCTAGTGTACGCTACATATACTCGTTGTTTTGATAGTATTCTCACGAACGTATACTCTCTTCACAGCATTATTCAGTATAATGAAGGTTTTCGGATAATTTACACGTATACTGTATTACACAATACACAAACAAATTATTCAAATATACTTATTACATAAGTGTAAGTTTGCAGTTTATGACAGGACCTTCCGCTACAATATAATCACTCCTGAAGAGATGGCAAAATTGATCGCGACGTAGGTAGACTGCAGAGTGCATCCGTAATTCTATCTGCTAGTATAATTTGCATTTCAATAACACAAGCTAGTAGCTGTCAAATTAATACGCTAAGATAGTTCTATCTTTTACATGACCATTCTTCTTAGTGAAAGAGTTATACGGACACATAAAGTCTCTCTATCTTTCACAAAAGGGGGGTCAGAACCAAGATATGATCCGACTTAGTGTCTGTCTATAACTACGACATTCCTACAAGATTCAGTCGATAAGACGCGAAATACGTCTCACTTCTTTTTACAAGAATAGTATTATTGAAAACTATATAAATTAGATATTAATAGAAATAACATACATGGGAGATGAAGTCACATTAACGTAATCATTATGTCTCACATTTTCCAATATTCACTTAATTTAGTTTTTATGAATTTAATCTATGATTATAGTGTATATTGGATTAGCTATGTTAGTTAAGTTATAATTATTAGATATTTAGTCTCTAATATTCTCTTGTTATTTTTTTTTTATTTATTCTACTATCACTAGAACAGCATTTCTAATATGGAAATTAAATTTACTTAAATTATTTATATTTTTTTTAGGAGCTTAACCCTAATAATATGGAGTTATATTCACTAAATTTTATTTGATTTCCACTCTACTCGTATTATTTGATCTAAATTGATGGTAACACATTTATATAGGTTTTTTTGTAATCTGATTATATTTAATAATATTATATTAATTATATATTGTATCATCTAAGGTAATCGATCTATTCCATTTGATTCATCTCGCTCGCAACTTAATTGTGGATGTAGTACTTAGGAACATCTTTTCACTGATATTTTATGTTTTTTATCTTTTTTTTATTTTATTTTCAAATCTTATTATCTTTATTAAAAGCTAATTGTGTGTGTTTATTCAGGTTTTCCCATTACTCGTTATAATAATAATACTCATTAATTAAAATTTCTCTATTTAAGTGATTGGATTGTAGTCACATCTCGGTATCATATATGATATGTGATTTGGATTCCTATATCTCAATCTCTACTCTGTAATTATATCTAGGAGAAAGTTTGATTATCATAGGCTTGTACGATAATTGCTATATTAGGTACGATTGCTTAAAATTTTCCGGGAAATTATCGCTAATAGTACTTATATATAGGTTTGTATAACTGTAAAGTTGTATATAGAATAATAGTCTTCAAATTTGATATTCGAAATTACTGCCGACTTTAGTGTTATCGCTAACGGACTCGTATTGATATGGTACTTTACTGCTAAGATGACTTTATTTATATACCGAGTTTTGTGAAAATCAATGATTGTAATTAATGAGACATATGTTTTTCATAATTTGATTATTCTTAATTATAGTTATGAAGTTTCCTTTGTATTCATAAATCTAATTCGTGATTATCTTATTATTTACTCTCGTGGTTTTCTTTTATTTATATCTTCTTATTGAGATTATAAATTCTAAATACTATTATGAATTACATTAAACACATTTAATGTAATTTTTTATTTGGATCATCAATTAATATACCTCATTAATAAAGGGAATTACTGTAGTTTTTCCTTATTTCTACTTATCTTTAATGCATATAGAGGGATAAATATGAGATGAAGTATATATCTATTCCATGTATCAATTCTTATTCGAAATTATATATTTATTTTATTTTATAATATAATTATTTATTATTTTATCTTGTAATTTATATATTATTATATATATTTATTATTATTATTTTAATATTTAATATATAATATTAATTATATAATTTATAATTATTATTCTATTTATTAATTAATTTATTAATTATATTATATATCTAATTAATATATTATTAATTATATATATTATTTGTAATTATTTATTTATTTATATTATTATTATTAATTATTATTATATTTATTTAATTTATTATTTTTATTATTATATAGTATATGATATTTAATTATTTTTTATTTATTATTATTATTTATTATTATTATTTAATTGATTATTATAATTAATTATTATATTTATTATATTATTTATATTTATTAATTATTTATTATTTATTTATTTATATTATTATTTATTTATATTTATATTATGTTTATTATATATTTTAATTTTTATGGTTATTTTATTATCACTTAGCATATATATTGAATATAAAGTTATTATATCGTGAGATTCACTTTTAAATGAAGCACGAATACTGTATTAATAAATAATTAAATGTCCTAGAACCATTATCAGATACTTAGTAAATTGATATTCTTTGTTATATATGAGATTGGAGGGTAAACGTTGTATGGTATGACGTGGCGTGGTAGAATTGCTAATTGAATAGAACGATCCTATATATAAAAATTAGTACCGAGTCTCATGTGTGTTTTTACTATATTATAATCTCTCTATTGTGATTTTATGTTATGATGTCACTGGAATGTTATTAAAATATGTGTGATAGATATTTCGTTAATATAAGTTCGATTTATTATTAATTATTATATATTATTTATTATTACTGGATAATTACTTGTTCTGTTTGATTTTTACTATTTCTTCTCGTATGTTTATTTGAATATGATAAGTATAATATTTGTCTACTCGTGATATATAGTATTATTTTATTTAGTGTAAGTTGTATAATAGCCATTCTCTCAGTATTGATCTATTAAATATAGAATACGATTAATATTCGCCGATCTGATATGAAAATAGTTTAGAATATTTAATATTTGTTATGGTATTAATTTTCGTAAACACTATAATATCATGATGTTTCTCTGAAAAAGTTGTAATGAAGATGTTGTATCGCTTTTGACTAATTTTGTTTCATAGATTAACTGTGACTCATGAGTATATGTAATCGTAGTATGGTGTGTGTAAGTTATAATTAGGATGTAGGTAGAAGAGCTCTCTCTCTATAGGTGTATGTCGTTGCTGCGACAACGACGACGACGTACGACTAGTTAGTAATGAAAAGAGAGAGCAAGTTCGTGGGTCATATATATTAATACTTACTATATAATATGGTGAGACGTATATATTCTCTAAGTCGCTCTTGAAATAGATTAATATATAATAGCGACTGAGCTTTACTAATAGATATCGTGTGATATAGATTTAAGAAATTAAAATTTACAAAATTCCTCACACCTGACGTATTATAGATAATATATTTTTATTAATATTTCCATTTTGGTACATGAACAAATTATTATGATTCTAATATAATTATGGGTTACATCCTATCAACTACTAAAACATGGATGAAGATTCTATGTTTAGTGTTATATTATATTATATATAGAAAGATTATGTGAAAATTAAATTTTATTCTTAAATTCCCAATTAATTTTTTAACTTGAATGTGTATATTATGCAGATGATTTATATTATAGCTTCATTCTGAGAGATATACTCGATATATTTTGTTTTACTTTGCTGATAGTTAGTCTCAGTGTAATGGATGTATATATAGATGTAATGGAGTAGTATGTATGTATATGATATGATATGTAGATTTGATGCTCAGTTAGTAGTCGTAGTGAGGTATATCCTGTAATGCACTCGATGATATATGTCATGGAAATTAGAACTCGGTTCATTCTTCCCCGTCATAGCGTATACCATTGACATGCGTCTTCTACATTAAAATTATGTATTCAGCATACTTGTTATACAGATCGTTTATGAACTATTGTGCGCAAAGTATATTACAACGTGTAGTGCTGAGTGGACGTTTGAATTATCGATAATCAGCTATATGCAAGTAGATGTTGTATGGACGTTATTTTGAGAGAATCTCATCGGGATTGGCGATTAAGTTTATTTTATTGACTTTGTTGTGAGATTACAGTTAGCTGCATGCGACTGTGTCTTAATGTCTCTTTTCTTTTCTAAGTTGGAATATGTAGCTATTGCCTCGGCTGTAGTTGAAACAGAAGGGGGTCTAATTATCGAGCGGTATATAGTATAGTGCTCGGTGTTAACTCATAAAGGTTAATAAGAACTTCGCCATATCTAAGTTTATTCTTATGTTGAATTAGTACTCAGCTCTTCTTATATATATTCGAAGGATTTTCATTTTCTCACTAACGATATAATAAATATATTTATATCATAACTTCTTTATAATTGAGTTTATATATATATTTAAGAAAGATCTACGAGACGACGGCGCGGTCACCCGCATGCGCGGCTGACGACGTAGGTGATTTAACCTAGTACGCGAGCGTCTCGGATATATAGTCTACGACATAACAGGCCGTCGATACTCGATCCTACTTGAATAATCACTCTGTGATAATTTTGACTAAAACGTGTATTGCTGCTTGCTATTTTGCACTTATAATCTCACTACTCGTGCAACTATAAACTAAATATATTTTTACTACAGAACGTACTCGGAATATACTCGCTTCGGATCTAGATAACGCTAAAATTAAATATTTAAGAAAGTTTAGTCTAGCGAGTTACCGCTGCTCAGTATGCTAGGGTAGTACGGACTTGTAAACAAGGAGCATTATTTCGTCTTAGCTTGGAGTTTACGTTCAGTCAGTATAACGGTTTTCTAGAGATTGCGTAGGTCGAATTACTATTTATTAACATACTTATACTGTCTAGTTAATAATTTTTTATAGACTCGATTTGATTAATTCAGAATTATTGCTAAACTAATAATCCTAATATTTTCACCAAGATTTCGCTTTCGGATACTAATAAATCTAGATAGCTGTATTTATATAATTAGTGTTCATGCTGATGCATCCTGTAAATAATATTTATTAATATCTCAGGTTATGAGTTATAACAACTACTAGATAAAGATATTTGCTAATGGTTTATCGAGTTGTAAGGCTCAGAGGAACAGCTCTTGGCTTGCGGCTTCCTCGTGAAGTAAGATAAGTTTTCTAATTAAGCTTATATCTAGTTGTAGGCTCCCTAGACCGGAAACGAAAAGTTACATATTAACAGATGTATATAGGAAACTTACTCAGTAAGAGAAGATATAAGCAACTGGAGATACGTAATACGTCTAATCTATTGAAAAAATGGTATGATATATAGCTATAACATATCTGTCGGCTAAGGAAATAAGTATAGGTTATTTCAAAGATATCGTCTCAGATAATTAATAGGTTTCCGATGCGTATATCGCTATCTTTTTACTCATTCTTGATCCGCTTTCCGTTTTCGATCGGCACTCGTAGCGAGCCCCGAGGACGAGAACTGTTACTCTCGCTCATACTGATCGAAGTTATACGAGACTCTACTATCTGCTCGTTATTGTGTCGAAATCGTATCGTTTCGTGAAGTCTCGGCATTTCTAATGACTTATATGTGATATAATAATCAGCACATGTGATTTTTCAAGCGGGGATATCGTGTGGCTATAGGATAAAGGAGAGTTACGGTTTATAAAAATTTTTTATATATTATTTTATAATTAATCATATAAATAAAGAAATTATATAAATTAATATACAATTATATATTATATATATACTAGAAATAAATATGAAATAATAAGTGATATTATTATAATAATAATAAATAAATAGTTATTTATTATTCATATTATTTCGTTTTAATGACTGATACCAAAATTTAATATGAATTGTGTTACAAATGTCCCCTCAATCTCGTAGCAAGTATAATTAATTATATAGTGAATATTATACCTATTTATTGATAAAAATCTGTTTTTTGGAGATCATATTTCTTTTAGAGTAACGCTATTATATATAAGATTCCTGAGCTAATTGTACACAGACATTATATAGTATATGATTTAATTAACCGCAAGTTTACTATAGTGACGTCTAAGCTCGGTTATAAATTTATTCTTTAAAGAAATCATTACTAATTTCTTATAAGATTAATACTAAATCGTCATCACATTAGGTAATCGGTAAAGAGTCGTTTCATATATAAATGTAAGTCTACGCTATATTGGGAATAAATACCTGATTTCGAGTTTAACGAAGATTATACACATTATCATATTTTTTCGATAACGAATTAACTGTAGTATATATGATTATATATACTCATATATATATAATATATATTATATATATATATAATATATATAATAATATTATATATATATATATATATAATATAATATAAATTATATATATATAGCGAAATGAGCAAGATAAAGATTTTAAGATAATTCTTTATTTGTACAAACAATTTGGTAAACTAAATAGAAATATTTATAACAAAAAAAATGAAAACATTAAATATTAGGTTTCCTCTATGGCAAAATAACACATCTGATCCTCTTGAATTTATAGTTAAATTATATTATATTATTAATATATATTATATAATAATATATATATATAGTATCTATATATATATATATATATATAATATATATAACTATATATATATGTATTTAATCTATATTAATATCTTTTATATATATAGAATATATATATCATATTATAATATATACTTTATATAATATACTATATAATATATAGTATATTATATATATTATATAATTTAAATATATATATATATATATATATATTAATATATAATAATACTACTTCAGTGGATGCAAATGCTTCCCGGTTCCTTTGCAGTTTTGAGAGTAATCATTGGTCTAACAGGGTCTCTAAACTTTATTAACCTAAAGGGCCACAGACCCTCCACTAAGTCCCAAGGCAAGACCTAGGTAGGTCATCATACCAAAGTCTGAATTCGTAGAGATATGTGCCATCTGAAAAGCTAAATATAGTGAGCACTAGTTGGTTTGTGACTAATAGTTTCTTACAGGTGTTAATTGTGAAGTTTACATTAATTGTGAATTCTGCTAGTCTTGAAGAATTAAAACAGGGCATTCTACTGAGGCCGGATTGGTCCGCCGTTGCGGCTCCTGGCCCGCGGCATAATTTTGGATCCTATCTAACGCAATGCAAATAGATTGCTGCGGGAAATTTCCTTGCTTTAGCCACAGAGAGTTTTACCCAAGGTATCCATTTCTTGAGAAGCAAGGATGATGTTACTTTTACCTGATTCTCATGATCACTGAAAATATTATCCATTCCCACCAATAATATGATTATATTATATATATAATATACTATATATTTATAATATATATATATATATTAGTATATATATAATATACATATATATATATATATATATATTATAATAAGTAATAATATTATATATATATATATATATATATATGTATATATCTATATATTATATATATTATATAATATAATATGAGTATATTATATATCAATTAGGTTTATGGATAATGCTATTAAGTAATGTAATTTCCATTCGTTCAATATCATTACTTGTTGAAGAAGAGATTTATTTTTCCTATATTCTTAAAGCATGATGCCACCGTCGATTTTTTTATAAGAGTAAGACAAAGATGGACGAACCACGCTCTAAGTAACTAAGTTGGTGTAAAGAAGTTCATTTACCTTTTTTTTCGTTATTTTTAATCGATCTTAAAATGCTTTTTTTGTATTTAAATAATCACGATATTTTTACCCGATGATTACGAGTACCCCCAATCTTCGATAAGTAACTTCTTGAGTAAAGAAATATATCCTTTAATTACGATCGTTAATTCTTTCACCATAATTCAACACTATTAGAGAATAGATGTGTGAAGTTGAATGTAGGCTACTATTTCAATTATTATATATATACTCAAATACTATTTGCTGCTACTATATATAGATACAAATATATTTTTTTATTTTACTATTTTTTGCTATATAAATTTTAAATATGGTTAGGCTAGAAACTACTCTCTAAGTTATAGTCTG
>JABUQX010059329.1:10000-12004 GCA_015478945.1 Trachelipus rathkii | reverse complement strand
ATATATAACATATATATATATATATATATTATATATTATTATTATTATTATTATATTATATATTGGTTATTATTATTATATATATATATTATTATTATTATTACATATATATTATTATATATTATTATTATATATACATATAATATTACATATATATACACATATTACATATTATTATAATATACATTACATATTATTATTATTATTATATATTACATGTTATATAGTTATATATATATATATATATTATTATTATATACATATATTATTATATATTATTATTATTATTATTATTATATATATATATACATATTATTGTAGATATATATATATATATACATATATATATATATATTATATATTGTTATTATATATATACATTTATCTATATATAGTTAGCACAAAGTTACATATATATATGCTATTATTGGTTACATTGGATACATTATATATATATATATATATATATATATATATATATATATATATATATATATATATATATATATATATATATATATATATATATATATATATATATATATATTTATATATATATATATATATATATATATATAGTATAGTTATATATATATATATATATATATATATATATATATATATATATATATATATATATATATATATATATATATATATATATATATATATAT
This sequence comes from Trachelipus rathkii, assembly GCA_015478945.1. Classification (NCBI taxonomy): domain Eukaryota; kingdom Metazoa; phylum Arthropoda; class Malacostraca; order Isopoda; family Trachelipodidae; genus Trachelipus; species Trachelipus rathkii. The sequence goes on along the minus strand of JABUQX010059329.1, from coordinate 11,330 downwards.
ATATATATATATATTTATGTCACATAGGTGAATTTCCTAGGTAATTGCTACCTAGGATCTAAACGAGAGATCGAAACCCAGGTCGGATTCCACGACTTATTTGAACTGCCGTTAAGCCATGGTAAATCTGCAAACTTATAGAACTTCATCTATTAAAGAGGTTTGATTTTTTTTTTATCTGAATTGATAAATCAATTTAATCAAGTGTTTTAAAAAATATGGTAGTAGATGAGATCAGGGTAATTAGAAGAAATATCGACATTTTTTCGATAATTGTTTTTTTATTATCTTTCGTCCCCATGTAAGGGAATTAAAAAAATTCTCTCAAGTCTCTCTCTCATGTTTAAATATATTCACTCTACCAAATTTTATGTTTAAATTGGTTTAGTACCTATTAAGTTTAGATTATGATAAATTTTGCAATTATACACAGTAAATCTGTGTATACTAAACAAAACTTATCATAACCTTACGGATTTTTCAGCGTAAAAAGAAATAATTTATGAAAACAGCCAAAAACGTTATAAATATATCGTAATTGTTTCAATTTTTTATTAACAACATTTCAAAATATCGACTACTTTTTTAAAAATATCGATTTTGTTAGATAACTTCAACTAATACTATATATATATATATATATATATATAGTATATATATATATATAAGGTTATATTATTGTTATAGTATATAGTATATAGTATATATATAGTTATATGTTATTATTATTATATATAAATATAGTTATATATATATATATATATATATATATATATATATATATATATATATATATATATATATATATATATATATATAAATATATATATATATATATATATATATATATATATATATATATATATTAAAAATATATATATATATATATATATATATATATATATATATATAAATATATATATATATATATATATATATATATATATATATATATATATATATATATATATATATATATATATATATATATATATATATATATATATATATATATATATATAGAAATCTGTCCTTCTCCAGGAAGCGGTTATGGTCTTCTAGAAAACCACGACCTGTCAATGGGACCCATCGAGAAAGACTTGATTCCACGGGCCTTACGACTAAATCCTCTGGCTAGCCAGGCCAATTGCGGATGCCGGAAAGCTCCATTAGTAGTAAAGCACGCTGCCAATGTACTCTTTAATGTCTGAGTGGGACGAAGCTAGAGATAATATAGAAAATAGCTCACATTCTCTCGCTTCACCCATAATTATAATTATAATTATAATTATATTTAATTATAATTATAATTATAATTATAATTATAATT
>JABUQX010059328.1:7500-18294 GCA_015478945.1 Trachelipus rathkii | reverse complement strand
CAGGTGATTTGGTAAGTTTGGCCAACAGATCCTATATTTAGTCATATAAAATTTAATCTTACTATTTTTCCACTTCGAATTGCATAGTTGCCAGATGCCTTTCATTTTAATTTTATTTTTCCAGCACTCACGTTAAAAAAATTGCTAAATTTAATTTTTATTTTAGCATATTTTTCCTAAGCCAGATTTAGCTTAACGCATGGTCCGCCGTAGGTATTAGGATAGGTTAGGTTAGATGATGTTGGTTAAGTTGTTTTTGTTGTCTAGGTTAGCAGTAGGAATGTCAAAATAAAATGTAAATTTAACATTTTTTGTATTTTTCCTGCTAGATTTAGCATATTTTGGAATGTTAGGTTAGGATAGGTTAGGCCTGGTTGGTAAGTTAGGTTAGGTTGTTTTTAGATTATTAGCAGGAAAATGCCAATGCTAAATTTTACCTTTTTTTAACAGCACTATTAAAAAAAGATATATATACTATATATAGGTATACTATATATATATAACTATATATATTATATATATATGTATATATATAGGTATTATATATATATACTATATATATATATATATAGTCTATATATATATACTATGTATATATATATAATATATATCATATATAGTAATATATATATGTACTATTATATATATATTAGGTATACTATTATATATAGTATATATACTATCATATTTATCATCATTATATATATATTATTAATTAATTATTATTATTATTGATAAGACTATATTCCCGCTTAAGCGGGTAGTGGTACGTGCAAGCTTCCCTAAATACATATTTCTTCATGGCTGCCCTCACGCCCACCTCCCTCCATTCCATTCCTATCTCTCGCCAACACCCTACCTTCCTCCACCCTTACTCCACCCTCTCTCTTCCAGCATTTCCTTTATTCCATGCATCCACCTCCTTCTTGCTCTCCCCCTTCCTCTTCTTCCTATCCCCCTCCGCCTCCCAAACTCTCCTAACCACCCTCTGCTCTCCCATTCTCTCCAGATGTCCCAACCATCTTAACATTCCCTACTCCGCTCTTCTCACCAAAACATTCTTTCTTCCCATCACATCTCTCTCTTATTACCCTATTCCTATCCTCTCTCCTTTACAAACCCCACATACCGCTCTCAACCCTTTCATCTCAAAACACTTCCAACTTCTTCTTGGACCTAGCATTCACCCCCATGTTTCACACCATATAGTACCGCTGGAAGAACACAAATTTTTTTCAAACATACTTATCTTAAGTTTATGTGATAAATCCCCCCTTTCCATTATTCCCTCAAACCACTCAATGCTCTCATTCCTTTTCCTACTCTGTGATCTATCTCTTCTTCATCCCTACTTCCTTACCCAATCCATCCCTAAATATCTGAAAAACCTTTACTCTTCTAATACTACACCTCCTAATCTAATCTCTAACCCCCTCCACTCTCTCCTCCTCCTCAAAACACTAACACTTTACTCTTTACCTGGATTTATCTTAAGACCCTTTTGTCAACACACTCTCTCAAACACTCCTTCAATGACCAAATACTACAGCCCTTCTAATCCTTAGCCCACCAAAAGGTAGTATCAATCCCCAAATAGTATCAATGTTCATTCCCAATCTATCACCACCCTATCCATCAGTTCCACCCCTCTCCCTCCCTCATCATTCCTCTGCAAACACTATCCATAAATAAATTGAAAAGCACGGTGACATTACACATCCCTGTCTCCAAACCCTCTCTCCACTCCAAACATCTCACTCTTCCCCCCTAATACTCTCACACACATACTGCTATTCCTATAAAAGGCCCTAAAACCTTTACCTAATTTACCACCTACTCCATGTTCCTCCAGCACCTCATAATTCCCTCCTCTTCACTCTATCATATGTTTTCTCCAGATCTAAAAAACACCCATACAACTTTCCCTTTCCCTTTCTATACCTTTCTCCACCAACATCTTCATTGTGAATACTTGATCCACCCACCCCCTTCCCATCCTAAAGAATTCCTCCTTGTTCTTCCCCCATTCTCTCTTCCGTTAAATCTCTTTCCCTCACCTCTCAATTAGTATTCTCCCATACACTTTCTCTACTACACTCAAAAGACAAATACCTTCTTATAATTACCAACAACTCCAATCTATCCCCTTTCCCTTTATACCGGGGAACCAAACAACCATCCTCTCCCCAATCCTGTGGAACCTCTCCCTCCCTCCAACATAAATTATACAACCTGTACAGCCCATTCTCTACCCCTCTGGCTCCGGATCTGTAACATTTCCATACTCTCACCATCTAGACCCGTGGACTTTTCCTTTTTTTTCCTTTAGATAACGCCCTAATAATTTCTTCCCATTTGTATTTCCATATCTCCTGCCCGTCCCTCTTCACCCCCATCCCCACCTCTTGCAACTCCTCCTCATCTCTCCCACCTTTCATTCAATATCCTCTAAAATATTCCCTCCCATCTTTTCCTCACCCTATCAATCTCCCCTACTAATCCATGTCCCCAATCCCTCCCTTCCCTCCTCCTAACCCCTCCTTGCTTTAATTCTTTTATTTTAATTATACTTCTTATCCAGAATATCTGTGGCTCGGGCGCTGGTTTTTAAATTTTTTGTCCTTTGCTCTACACCTTCATTTATTGGCATTTTCCTTCGCCCTCTACACCGCCCTCTTTGGCTTCCAACCTCTTAAACCCCTCTATATTCGCTCCCAGCTTTCCCTTTCTCCTATCCCTGCAGGGATTCCAATTTCAGCATAGACCGATCGTTATTTTTCTTTTTCAACCTTAAGGCCACTGCCATCCTCACTCCACCTTTCACTTCCTTTCCTTCTACTTGCTCGCCGCAGTACATTTAGGCCTTTTTTATACTCCGCATATATCAACCTCTGGCTCATCACATTGTCTCTTTATCTTCCACTACCTCCTTCCACATCCCTAATTTTTCTCGTCTCTCTCACGTCCCTCATTCTAATCCTCCTTACCTCCTCCTAAACTCGTTCTTACACAATGTCCTCATCTAAATTTTCCACCTTTATGACTCTTTTTTCCTTTTTTTCATTCTTTCTCTAAACCGTTAGCATTTCTCCCTACCCCTATAACCTAGCTTAACCACCAAAATAGTGATATGAATACCCCCTACCTGCCGCCTCTGAATACATTTACATCTAGTAATCTCCCTCTTAGTGACTATTAAATATTCATTTATTCACATAATGCCAGTAACTTTTGGACCCTCACCTCCCGTTATCTCAGCTCCTTCCATGTTATACTTAATGATTTTCAACTCTCTGAACCAAGTATGTCCAGACTATCAATCTTCTATCCAACACAATAACTCTAAAACTATCTTCTCCATTAACATCCTTTCCCCTACCCTCCATGGAACCTATATATTCTAATTCCCATCTTCTCTCTTCGAACACTCCTGCATTCAAATCTCCTAATAAATCAAAATTTTTATTTCAATTTTAATAACCCGGAAACTTTCCCAACATTCATTCAATTCACTCCAAAATCTTTCTCCTCTACTCCTCCCTTGCTCCATTTACTGGTGCTATACGCGCCATATAATTAACCTCGACATAATCCCCTCCCAATTATTTCATCAGCTTTAAACATCTCACTTATTACTTTGAATTCAGCTATTGTGCACACTTTTAGCCTTATCCCACAGCCTCTTTCCCTGCATAACTATTCCTACCGAACCTATCCCTTCTTGCACCTCACTCTCAATCTGTTCTACTCCCTTCGAAATCATACCGCTTAAATTTTTCCTTTAAAAGAAACCATCTCCTTCTATCCTTGTCAGCTTTGGTTTCGTCAACCGCTAGCACATCAGCTATTATATCCTTTTTTCTTCGAATTACTTTATTACGATCTTCCCTTTTCGAGATTTCTCATTTTATCCTCTCACATTCATACAAAACCCACTCTATCATAAATCTCTTTCTTGGCCCATCCTATCTCTTTACTCTCTCTTACTCTCCTTAAGTCCTGAACCCTCTTATTCAAACCGAACTATTCACTTTTTCTAATTCGGGCCAACACTCGATTAGGTGAACGTTTTACCGGATCCCACAAGCACTAGGTTACTTCCCAAATAACCTTATTTCAAGCTCCAAACCCCGCTCAACAACCACACCAGTTATATAACTATTAAACTTAAATTAAAAACCTTCTAGAGTTTTCTTAATATATGAATAGTTCAGATTTAAAGGTCCCTTTGAATAATTTTTCCTATCTGTGATTATTATATTATATCTTGTGCAAATCTTTCTAATATAGAATGATCAGAACCTTGTGTATTCCTTCTTCTGTTTTTTGTTTGAGATAACTAACTAATATTTTAGAAGCTTCCTTGAGCTTAAATTTCTTTTACACTTTATACTTTTGCTTAGTTTTAATATTTATTTACCTTCCTTGATGAAATACCATATAATCTGGTTTTTTCCCCACTCTCCCCCTCTCCTTTTCCCCTCCCCTCCCCCCCTTTAAGACACTCTTATCATTCGCAAGAGTTTCCCTGTTTTTAAAATCTATCTACTTGATTTAAGCTCAGTATTCTATCCTGGTAATTTTTGCAAACCATACTTTTGATAGTTTAATTTAAATTAGAACTCTATGCATTATACTAAGTTACACCTTGAAACTCCTAAAGAGATCCTTGATATTATATATATATATATAATATATTATTTATATATATATATATATACTATATATATATTTATATTATATTATATATATATATATTTATATATTATAATATATATAAATAATAATAAATAATACATTATATATTACATATTCACAGGAACAGGGCTTGGGTTGCGATCATTCTTCCAGATCCTAGATAGAAAATATCTTGAGGGGAGGGTCCAATATTTGGTTCGGGCCGAGCCCAATTTTTCACACCCCCTCTGAAAATGGACACAAAACTCTTAAATTTTCAGCCGATTTTGGATTGGGAATAGAAGCAAACTGCAGCTTTTCTGACAGCTCTCACGTCGTCTTCGGGTGTTATTTCTGTGTCAATGTAAGTCATTATCTTTTTCAGTAATTTTCAATTTTTCAAAAACCTATGAATTTTTGACATTTTTAGCTTTAAACTCCTACAATTTTTTTTTTCGAAATGACCTTCAAAACACGAATATGCAATATATGGGTCCAATTGTCTACCAATGCACGTAAAAAATAGTTTTTTCCGTTTTTTTGGAAATTTGTGCTTTCAGCAATGTCAAATTCAAAGCCATTATTACCTTTTTTTTGTTTTTTAAAAATGAAACTGGCGATAGATTTTTTTCTTCTTATGTGATTCTGGATGAAATTTTCAAGAGGATATTTGTAAGTTCGAGGAAGATGCCTTAATTTTTTACTTAGATAATTTCTTTAATAATATGCAGTGTAAGATACAAAAAATACTTTTGAATTTTAATAAAAAATTTTTCTTTTTGAGTATAACAAAAAAAATGAATCTTAGTAAACACAGAATGTATGTGATTTATTCTAAGACTTTACAAGACCTGAAAATTTGATGTTTGGTCGGAAAAGTAAGAGAAAAAATATATATCAATTAATTTCACTTTCAAAAAAAAATTATTTTGGAAAAAGTGAAAATCATTGATATAATTGTATTTTCCTACTTGTTCGGTCAACATCAAATTTTCAAGGGCTTGGAAAGTCGGATAAGATCATCTTTTTTACTTAGATCATTTTTTTTGTATACTCAAAAGAAATTTTTTTAAAAATTTCCAAAAACATTTTTTGGTTAAATTTGTTCCAAGAACAAAATCCAAACTACTCAGATTACTTGTAAATTATTCTAAGTAAAAAATGTGCATCTCCTTGACTACATATCCTTTGAAAATTTCATCCAGATCGCATGAGCAGAAAAAAATATTTTTAAATCTTTATGCAATTTTTTCATTTCAAAAAAAAAAAAAAGTGGGTTTGGTTGAGGGATTTTTTGAACATTGTTGAGCACAAAATTTTCAAAAAATCGAAAAACTATTTCGTGCATTTTGTAGATAATGGACCCATCTATCCATATTTCAAATTTTGAGTCCGTCTTCGAGAAAATTTTTTTTAGGAGTTGAAGAATGTCAAAAAATATTGAAAGAATGACTACAGACACAGAAAAAACCAGAGAACGACGTTTGAGACGTCAGAAAAAGCTTGCAGTTGTTTTTTTCCCGTCAAATTGGCTGAAAATTAAGAATTTTTTGTGTCCATTTTTTAGGGGGGGGATTGAAAAATTGGGCTCAGCCCGAACCAAATATTGGACGCGTGTTTGCCCTTCACAAAATAAGTTTCCTCTCACTAGAATTTATGGCACTATACTCCGTTGACAAATTTTATATATATATTTAATAATATATCTTATATATTAAACAGTTATATAATATAATAATATATATTATATGTAGATATATATAATTATCATATATCATATATATAGTTATAATATTACGCCTTATATCTATAATTTATATATATATATATATATATATATATATATATAATGAGAGAGAGGCCCATTTATTTATTATACTGCATGTGATACTAACACAAAGTTGTTAATAAATATTAGAATTATTATTAAAATTAAATTAAATTATCAAATAATATATTATAATTACTTTAAAATACTATTTCGTTAATTGCTGACTACTATTATAATTGCATGCTTTAATATAATTAATAACTTACTCTTCTTCTTCACCGTCACTTATATTTTCATTATCAGACATCGCTTGAAGACCTAAATAATAACACCCTCCTTTCTATAACACAGCTAATATACTAAGCAAGTTGCTAAGAAAAAATTGGGAAGGATTTTCAGCTATTTTTAGGGTCAGATTCATAAAATATGGATACATAAATCTAGCTATATCCTTGGTATGTATAATTAAAGAACTCTTGTACGGTATATTTATAATTGTAAATAAAATACTCTTATTTGAAACTATTGTATGAAGAGAGTTTCGGGTAACATACTCCCATTTATAATTAAGAAAAGTAGCTAAAATTCCCTAGATTTAGCGATAAAATCCTGAATGGGTGGCACAATTGGTATGCATATCATTTTGTGCATATATATCCATGTTGTCATGGTATCGGCATTTGAACGATAGTAAAAGAAACTTCACACAACCGGAACATATATATATATTTTGAAACAAAAACGAAACATAATCAAACTTACCGACCATACTTTCCCATTATTTTATGAAAGAAAAATTTTAATTTTAGGGTAACTAAAAATAATTCTTTAATTTATAATATTCTGTTTCAAGAAATTTGATTTTTATATCCTTGAATCTTGAATTTCAAGAAAAGATTCTGAAAAATAATAAAAAAAAAATTATTAAAGATAAATGGTTGATTAACTTATAATATATAATACTATGTATTTATTTTCAAAATGTTTTAAATTTTAAATATTTAGCATTAAATAATATTTTAAATTTTAAATATTTAGTCATTCCTCAAGATATAGGAAAGTAATATTATTAAAAATATATCCCATCTAATAATAATAATAATAATAATAATAATAATAATAATAATAATAATAATAATAATAATAATAATAATAATAATAATAATAATAATAATAATAATAAACAGAGGTCGTAATAATAATAATATAATAAACGGAGGCGTATATAATAATTATTATATAAATAATAAAATAATTTATAAACTAATAATTATAATAAATAATATAATAATAAATTGTAATTTAATTATAACAATTGTAGTACTAATATAATAAATAATAATAATAATAATAAATAATAATAATAAAATAATAATAATAATAATAATAATAATAATAATAATAATAGCTTGTTTTAATCGTGACTCCCCCTCTCACAGAACTAAGAAATAATGAGAGAGAGAGAGAGAGAGGAGAGAGAGAGAGAGAGAGAGAGAGAGAGAAGAGAGAGAGAGAGAGAGAGAGAGAGAGAGGAGGGAGAGAGAGAAGAGAGAGAGAAAGAGAGAGAGACGAGAGAGAAGAGAGAGAGAGAGGAGGAGAGAGAGAAGAGAGAGAGAGAAGAGAAGAAGAGAGAGAGAGAGAGAGAGAGAAGGAAGAGAAGAAAGGGAGAGGAAGGAGAAGAGAGAGGAGAGAAGAGAGAGAGAGAGGAGAGAGAAGACGAGGAAGAGAGAGGAGAGAGAGGAGAGCAGGAGAGAGGGAGAGAGAGAGAGAGAAGAGAAGAGAAGAAGAGATGAGAGGAGAGAGAGAGAGAGAGAGAGAGAGAGAGAAGAGAGAAAGAGAGAGAGAGAGAGAGAGAGAGAGGAGAGAGAGAGGAGAGAGAGAGAGAGAGAGAGAGAGAGAGAGAGAGAGAGAGAGAGAGAGAGAGAGAGAGAGAGAGAGAGAGAGAGAGAGAGAGAGAGAGAGAGAGAGAGAGAGAGAGATGAGAAAGGAGAGAGAGAGAGAGAGAGAGAGAGAGAGAACCATAATTCGTATCACTCTCCGATACCAGGATTGGCCGACACCAAAATACCGTTATGTATAAACACTGCTCACTGAAATCTTTAATTGCACTTTATCAACATAAATATCTTGTTAAACTTAAAATGTTTGCACCAGATCAGCAGTACTTATCCTTTTCTTTCCATGGACTCCTCTCAAATGCCTATTCTTGCCACGAACCAACCAGACTAAAAACAATTAAATTCCTAAGGTGCAGCAAATAGTTATTTGAAGTTTCATATATAGGGTTTGGTTTTCTAATGTTTAGTGAAGGAAATATAATTTATTCATATAATTTTATTAATAAGGCTTGTGCTGCATTTCACTTACAGGCATTGTCATATCGGGTTTAATAGGTGAAATTTGTATTATGAGTTCTGACTAAGGTTTGTGTTGCATTTCACTTACAGGGATTGTTATATCGGGATTATTAGCTGAAATTTGTATTATGAGTTCTGACTATATATTTTCCAAACTTTCATACTATTTTTCATATATTTATCCTTTCTTGTTGTATTAATTGAAAAAATCATTACATTTCTTAAAGCTATCGTTGTGGATCCCCTTTGAAGGCATGGCGGTCTCCCGGGGGTGATTTCACTCGCGTTAATAGCTTTGATTCCGCCCCCCCCCCTCCCCAAGAAAATAAGCGTTGCCTGAGCGTCATGCTCTCGCTCAGTCTAATGAAAGCCAAGTCTAATTTTGTTTTTTGTTGTCATGGGGGATACAAATTTTTTTAAAGAACTACAGGATATCCACTAGAGTAATGAAAATTTAAATCGGTATCATAATTTGACAACTGTTGACATGATTTGTACCACTGGTATTCTAAACCGGGATGAAAAACAATGTTCGATACCATTTATAAAATATTTAACTTTTTATTTTAGTGATATTAACACATGTCGCATTTTGTGTTGTTGACCCAATGTCTCATTCTGTGATATTGATCCAATGTTTCATTCTGTGATATTGACCCAATGTCTTATTCTGTTATATTGACCCAATGTCTCATTCTGTGATATTTACCCAATGTATATGGGCGTACGCAGAATTTTGGTTAGGGGGGGTAAAATAGATTGAAAATAAGTCATTTTTTCCAAACACTGTCAGTCAAGGGTTGACGGCATATATTGACATAATATTTACAAATTACATTTACCTCTTAAAATACGTATGTTAATATTGAAATTATGATTATATTTCAAAACAAAAGTTACGAAATTACAAAGAAACTTACAGAATCTAGTCTTACATTTATATTACGATTTATGTACTTGAAGTAGTTGGTACTACGAAAACATTAGACGTCGTGGATTTGCAGAAAATTTCGAACTGTCAATTAATTCAATTTCAGCTTTCTTACTCAAAACTAATTTCTGTGGAACACCTCAAGACACAAAGTCCATCAACCTGGATTCGTTCACTTCGTCGACCTGTCCATGTTTTAACCTCTTCTCAATATCGCTAATGTTCTTCAATTGTGCTTGTCGAACATGGTTGACCTATTGAAGTAAGTAAGGCATTTTTAATTATTGGGAAAATGCCGTTGCTTCTTTGGTCACTTCAACTGTTTCCAAATTTTTTAGTTCCTCACGGAAGAGCTTCTTCTCCCTCCAATTCACATACCAGAGTTCAGTCTCACACTGAAGTCCTCTCAGTTCATAAAAGTTTTCAAATACTTTGATCTTCTATTCAAATTCCTTATAAGCAAGGGCAAGCATCAGCGACGGATGAAGTAATAAAAGAGAAAATATGGTGAATTCTCTTCCGAGAATATGCTCTCCAAGGAAACTGTGAAAGAATCCAGGTATGGTATTAGAATAGTCCTCATCCAATATACTTCATCGGTGGTAGCAGGAGGATTCGAGCGATATTTCTGGCGATCCACCACTCTTGGTGCCTGATCGCTGATTGGCTTGCTGTGCATTTCTCCGCATTACTACTGATAGGTTCACTTGTAGGATAGTAGTGTATGAAACATTCCTTTAAAGGCTTCAGATATCTGAATAGCCTGGAAGAACGCAACTATTTAAGCTTTTCGGATTTGCAACTGACGCCACCCCGTAGTTATGTAGGAAACGGTAATAATAATAATAATAATAATAATAATAATAATAATAATAATAATAATAATAATAATAATAATAATAATAATAATAATAATAATAATAATAATAATAATAATAATAATAATAATAATAATAAATAATTTTTTAGTATATTTTATGAAATAGAATGGTTACTTAGTTAAATAGAAACTACTTATTAAATATTTTATCAACATAAACGAATAATCCCGAATGTTT
>JABUQX010059328.1:0-2500 GCA_015478945.1 Trachelipus rathkii | reverse complement strand
AAGAGCATATGCTGTCCCTCCAGGCAGACAAAATACTGCCTTTCAGGCCATCACGAGTTCAAGGCAAGTGAACAACTCGCAGTGAGAGCTCCTGATGCTCTCAGAACGAAACTGTAACAAAATTGAATTGTCAATAGTTGAAGGTAGGCTTGCTTGGCCAAGCCCCGCTTTTTTTACTGCACCGCACCTAGAGGTCATGCACCGGTACCGCACTACCTATAACTGTTCTCATTGCACCATATAAAGAGCAAAAAACAGTGTACAGCACCGCACCTAAAAAAAAATTTTCAACCGCACCGCATCGCACCAAACCGGTGCATCGGCCAATTCTAGTTGAAAAGAGAGCATACGTGCCACTCCTAATTTTTGTCAGCGAAAAAAAAAAAAGCGATTTGTTATATTTTGTGTCCGAATTTGTTCCGATAAGGCTAGCCGTAAAATGAAACAATTACCGGAGTTTCATAAATATATATATAAACTAAAATAAAAATTAAAATAAATTTAAATTGAAATTAAAAAAAATATATAAATTAAAATTAAAATTAAGGGGACTGTACAGCCCGCCGCAGGCGTTAGGATAGGATAGGTTAGGTTAGGTTAAGTTACGTTAAGTTAGGTTAGGTTTTGTTGGATTCGTAAGAGAAACTCTAAATAACCAGAATTTTTTTTTTTTTTTTTACAAATGTAGACCCAATTATTTTCCTGTCCAACATTTGGGTATAGGTCCAAAATTAAAAGGGGCAACCAAAAAGTTTTGTTGTTCATCGAATTTAAAAACAAATTACATTATTTTATTTTTTTTAGTATTTGGAGGAGTTTCACAAAACTACCGCTATACGGCGAGTTTAAGACTTGGGAACGAGGTTGGAGTAACAAATAAGTATTTATGCATGTTCTCTTTTAAAAAATTATAAAATAATAATTTTGGCACTCCGAAATAAATAAAAGTTGCTTTTATCAAATAAAAAATAAATAAATTTGAACTCTCATACAGTTTGTCCAGGGAAAGCGAGCAAAGTTTCATATAGGCTACAACCCTCCTACAATTGTCGATCGTAATAGACGTATTCCATTGTGAGTATTCATACAATTTACTTTGTTGCAGACTGCAGAGTAAAAACACAGTCTAATAATATAGTCAACGCAAAGTGAAGAAAACCACCTACTTGATGAGTTTAGTAAAGCGTTAGGTAGAACCAACCAACGAACGACACATTCGTGTGACCCTGAGAGAAAACTACATTGGAAAATAATTTTTATTTTGTATAATTAATTAATATATTATATATACTATGTCCTCTATTATATAAATATTGAAGCTAAGTTTACATATATACTATATATATAATATATATATATATATATATAATATATATATATATATATAGTAATGGGGGAGTGTGAGAGCGGTTATATATAATAGATATATATATATATATATAATATATATATCATATATATAATATATAGGTATATAATATATATATATATATTAATAGATATTAATAATTTAGATTTATAGACATTACATTTATTTGCCGTATAGAAATGGTTATTTTTATTTACTTAACATAGAAATAAAGTAATTATTAATTTCATTGAGAAAACCGGATATATAGAATAAAGATAAATATGAAATAATAGGCCTCCCAAATTACTTATTTTAAATTTTTATGGACGAAATATCAACCTATTCACGCAGCCGTTGTCATGAAACTTATATAAATGTTGGAAAATATCTTGCAAAAGGAAATAAAGATACTATATCCGTAAAAAAAAAAAAGCGCTTAAAATGAGGCCTGAAATAAAGTCTATAAATCTCGCTATAATTTTCATTGTTTCAAAGTCCCATTTACCGTCAGGATGCTTTGTGAAAAAAATAATAATAAAAAAATATATAGGCCATTTTTTAATAGCAATCCCTTATGTTACATGAAGTCAAAATAAATTAATCAATTTTTACAAAATTTAGATAGTGTTGATAAATGTCGCTCAGGGTAAAAGCTTTTTAGATTTAACTCAATATGTCTTTATGGTTACTTTTAAAATCGTGGACTGCAGGATTTAATAAAAATTTATATATTGATAACAACAGGCAACATATTAAATGTATTTCGTACAAAAAAATTACTAAATTCCTGCTCAATAGCCTAATGGGCGCGATTTTTATCGAGAATCCAAGTCTAGCATGAGAAAAATTGTCACCAAATGCCGCATATTTTTGAATACTTTATTAAATTCTAAAAAAAAATTATATGTTGATAACATAAAAATCACAGTTTTAAAATCTTAAACCAAAAAAAAAGTTGAACTTTGATGATGATTCAATATAATTTCCCAGTATAGACAAGCATGTGTCATCCTGACCCATCTGAGCTTTTTAAGCCGAAAAAAATAATAAGTATAAAATTATTAATAAATATTAATAACTTTAACTGTAAAAAACAAAATATTGCACAATATGTATTTATTCACAGCTATTAAAGATGTCAATTTAACC
>JABUQX010059327.1:0-11402 GCA_015478945.1 Trachelipus rathkii | reverse complement strand
GGGACCCATGGGGAGTAACTTCGTATTCACATCGAGGTTACTCCCATTCTAACCATCCTCCAAATTTTAGCACGATACGATAAATTCGGAGTCGGAGGGCTGGCTCTCAACGTCGGCGGCGGAACCGGATCGAAGAAGCAACCATGGTGGAATCCAATTCGAGTGCGTAAAAAAACGATCCTTACAGGGATCGTTTTTTCGGACTCAGATTCGATTTCTTCGGAAATCTCTCGATGTAATAATAATAATAATAATGTTATTGTATATTATATTGTGCGTCGGTCTGTGTGTCGGTCAAACAGACCTTAGGTCTGTTTGACCTCCAAATGGGCGGGTCGCCAAAACGCTCGTTAGGCCTAAACTCACCACTCAGAAGCAGCCACAAAGGGCGTAAGCGCAATATAGGCGTCCACCCTCGGGGGTGACCCCCCTATATTAGCATCCTACAGACTTGAATTAACGGATTCGTCTTATCCCATATAATAGATTATATTCCAAGTTTCAGACCTATATTTCTATTCCTTCATAAAAGGGTGGTAGAGGTCAAAGTGTCGGAATACTACTATATATATATATATATTATATTATATATAGTATATATATTATTATATATTATATATATATATATATTATATATATATATATATATATATTATATATTATTATATATATATATAGACACACACAACACACACACACACACACACACCACACAGCACACCACACACACATCACACACAATTAATAACTCGACGCAGTCCCAAAACACAACCTAAACCAAAATATTAACTCACAACAAACCTAAAGAAATGAATCTCTAACTTCCTATCAGGAAGAACAGCACAAACTCAAATCAGCAACATCAAATCACGAACTGTAAACATCAATAATGGAGTTCCTCAAGGAGCAATCCTATCCAACACACTTTTCAACCTATTCACTGCCGATATACACCATACCTTGCAACCATTGCCCAAAAACATACATAGGTGAAATAAACAACTTTATCAGAAGAAAATATCAACACTCATATGATCTACACAACAATAATCAAAATGCATCACTCACCATACACAGATCACAATTCAACCACTTTATCAACACTAATTCCATGCAAAACCTAATCTGCATCTCCAACCATCAAAAAAGAAAATTAATACCAATAAACAAAACTCCCAAAATCTTAAGCATAACACTCGACACTCATCTAAACTTCACAAAACACACAGACAACATTATTCCATCAGCAAACAAAAAACTAAATACATTAAGATTAATATCCAATACTGAAATCACTAACAACAAACAAATAGCCACCGCTATTTATAAGCAATTATTTCCGTCCAACTCTAAATTACGCCTCTCCCCTATGACACCCGCTCCTAACCAAAAATAATATGGAAAAATTACAAATTACACAAAACAAGGCATTCAGAATAATAACAAGATGTCCTCTACAACTCCCAAACAGCATCTACACAAAAAAAATAAAACCCTACCTTTAGACAAACACTTGGAAAATGATAGGCACTCAATTCTTTGCCAAAACACTAACACCCCAACACCCATGTCGAGCTGCACTTTCTAACCCTACCCACCACATACTTAAACAAATCCCTTCCTCTCCAGCACTACTCCATAAAAAATTCTAAACAATGTCCCACCTCCTCCAAATAACACATCACACACCCAACATATCCACACCGTACTAACTGAAAATTACATAAGAAACAGACCAACTAACAACATATTAATCGAACATCCACCCGAAATAGCTCCATAATTCAACTCGCTCTCCAGAGTCCAGACCCATGCAAATATCCTTGGTCAAACTAAGATGCGGCCAAAACCCAAACCTACAGTACTACAAACACAGATTCAATTTAAACCAAGCCATTTCAAACACTTGTCCAAATTGTAACCTGGCCCCGGAAACAGTCTTTCGCTTCCTTCTGACCTGTCGTTCTAACTCTCAACCCACAGAAATCTGGAACATCTCAGCCCTACAGGTAGATCTATGGAGGAGACCGGTTGAGGTGGCGGGGTTATTTGAAGCAGTGTGGCAGCCCTGAAGACAGGGTGGCAAGGGGGGTGAGCTGTTTCATTGTTTCCATTGTAAGATTTTGAACCCAGAGCTAGGGCCAAGGGTTAAAATTTTAAAATTAATGCCCAGATGCAGACTAATTATATATCATTATTGTTTGTATAATGTGATAATATATGTTAGGCCAGTATTTTGAATATTGTCTTGCAATTTTAGCACCCTTGATAGAAAAGGCCGAAATGCTGGACGTTGGGGGCGATCGTAACAGCAACGAGGAGGTAAATGTTTTGGCTTTGAGGATAGAGAATAGGCGCCGAATCGTGTTCTAGATAGGCCCATTGCGGCTTCTTAAGTATTAATTTTTATTTATTATGTTATTATGGGTTGACTGGGGACATTCTAGAGGGGCCAATGCGGCTCTTTAATTTTTAATTTTTATTTGGTGAGGTACCAGATGGTCTAAAAAGGACCATGCGGTTCTTAAGTATTATTCTTATATAATTATTGAGTGATTGAACATTCTAGTGAGTTGTCAACTCTTAATTATTATTTTAATTATTAATTAGTATGGTTGACTGGGACAGCCTTAGATAGGCCCCATGGGGCTTCTTTAAATATTATTCTTATTTATTCATTTGATATTTATTATGAGGTTTGACTGGGACATTCTAGAGGGGCCAATGGCGGGCTTCTTAATTATTAATTTTTATGGTTGACTGGGTCAGTCTAAAGAAGGGACCATGCGGGCTTCTTAAGTATTATTCCTTATTAGTTATGAGGTTGCACTGGTACATTCTTTAGAGGGCGACAATTGCGGTTTCTTAAATATTATTTTTAATTATTGATATGTTATATAGTATATTATTATTGCGTGGACGCTGGGACAATTCTAGAAGGGTCATTGCGGCTTCTTAAATATTATTTCTTATTTATTATTTATGTAGGTTGACTGGGGGACATTCTAGAGTAGCCAATGCAGCTTCTTAATTAGTTACTTTTTATTGGTTGACTGGGACAGTCTAAATTAGGACATGCGGCTTCTTAGTATTATTTCTTATTTTTATGGTTGACTGGGACATTCTAGAGAAGTTAATGCAGCTTCTTAATAATTAGGAATAATAATTAAGAAGCTGCATAACCCCTCTAGAATGTCCGAGTCAGACCCATAAGAAATAAGAATTAATTATTAAAAAAGCCGCATGGTTCCTATTTAGGACAGTCCCAGGCAACCCAATTAAAAATTAATAATAAGAAGCCGCCCGATTGGCCCCTCTCTAGAATGTCCAGGTCAACCCATAATAAATAATATATAAGAATAATACTTAAAGAAGCCGCATTGTCCTTTCTAGACTGTCGACAGTCATAACAATAATAATTAATAATAATGCTTTTTTGGCCCCTCTCGAATGTCCAGTCAACCCATAATAAATAATAAATAAAGAATAGGATAGCTTACAGAAGCCGATTGGGCCTATCTTGACTGTCCCAGGTTCATAACCAATAATAATGGGTGGGTTATAATTTAAAAATAAGTAATTAAAAATTACATCCCTGTAGAATGTCCCAGTCAACTCATTATAAATTAAGAATATTACTTTAGGAAGCCACATGGTTTCATTTTTAGACTGTCAAAATTAATAATTGAGTAGCCGCATTGCCTTCTATAATGCCCAGGTCAAATCATAGAAAATTAAGAATTAAAATAATTTTTTATACACTTTTTGTATTAAATAAGTAGTATTTATAATTAAGAAGCCATATTGGCCTACCTAGATGGTCCCAGTCAACCAACAATCAATTAAATAAATAAGAATAATAATTAAAAAAAGTTCGCATTAGCCCCTCTAAATTCCCAAGTCAATCCATAATAATAATAAGACCATAATATTCAGAGCCACATGGGCCTACATAGACTGTCCCAGTCAACCCATAATAATTATATTTAATTTAAGCATAATTTATTCTTAATTACTAATTGTTATGGGTGACTGGGACAGGTTCTAGATGAGGCCCAGTGCCGGCTTCGAATAATTATATCTTATTTATTAATTTTTCGTTGGTTGGCTTAGGACAGTAGGTAGCATATGTGGCTCTTTAATTACTAAATACTATCATTAATACATTAATTTGATTATTAAAAATTATGCGTGTGAGTGGTGGAGGAGTTTGTTATGGTTGACTGGGGGACATTCCAGAGGGGGCAATGCTGCTTCTTAATTATTAATTTTTATTGGTGACTGGGACAGTCTAAAACGGACCATGACGAACTTCTTAAGTATTATTCTATTTATTATGAGTTGACTGGACATTCTACAGGGATCAATGTGGCTTCTTAATTTTTATATTTAATATATTAATTATTATTGGTTGAGACCTGGACAGTCTAGATAGACCCATTTGCTGCTTTCTGTAAGTAATTATTCGTATTATTATGTATTAGGCGTTTGACTGGATATTCTAGAGTGGCCAATGCGATTTGCAATTATTTAATTTTTATTTGGGCTAACTGGGACAGTGGTCTAAAAGAGGACGATGTGGCTTCCTAGTATTATTTCTTATGTTATAATTAATTTATTATTTTTTTTTTTTTGGTGACCTGACAGGCTTCTTAAGAATTATTCTTATTTATTATTGAGCTGACGGGGACATTCTAGAGGCGTCCGGCTTCTTAATTATTATTTAATTATTAATTATTATTTGGTGACTGGGGACATTCCAGATTAGGCCCAGTACCGGGTTCTTAAGTTTTTTTATTTCTTATTGTATTATTTATATTAAATGGGTTGACTGGGACATTCTAGAAGAATCAAATGCGGCTTCTTATTAATTTTTATTGGCGTTGACTTGACAGTCTAAATAGGACCAGGCGGCTTCTTACAGTTATTATTCTTATAAATTTATGGGTGGACTGGGACACTCAGAGGGGTTATGCAGTTCTTAATATTATCTTTAATATTAATTATTATGGGTTGACTGGGGACAGTCTAGATAGGCCCATATATTTTTTGTTATTTCTTATTTATTTAATTTTAATGGATTGACTGGACATTCTAGAGGGCCAATGCGGCTTTTTTAATTAATATTCGTTAATTATTATTATTATTGTTGGTTGACTGGGACAGTCTAGGTTAGGCCCATGGGCTTCTTTATTATAAGTTAATATTCGATTAATTACATTAATTTTTATTTGAAAATTATCTCTTAATTCTTATATTTTTATGGGTGAAATGGGGACACTTCTAATTTGGGATTCTGCGTCTTCTACTATATATATAACTATATATATATATTTATATATAGTATATATATATATATAGATATAATATAGTATATAGTATTATATATATATATATATATTAGGATATATATATATGTAATATATATATTATATAATATATATATATATAGGTTATATATATATATATATATAATTATATATATTTATATATATTAATATATTAATATATATATATATAGTTTCGCGTGACGTCACGAATCTGAAAAAATCAAAAAAATCAAAAAATCAAAAAAATCAATAAAATCAAAAAAATCAAAAATTGATTTTTTTCTTAAAAAATCAAAAAAATCCCCAACCCTGATAATAATAATAATAATAATAATAATAATAATAATAATAATAATAATAATAATAATAATAATAATAATAATAATAATATGAAAAGTAATAATAGTGATAACTGCTTAAAGTTACAGTACCGGAATGGAGGAGTAGGGGTCTGATGTATCTTGAGGTTTGTGAATCAGGTTGGTTGCCACTGCAGGTAGAACTTTTCCCAGCTGGTAAAGAAAAAGAGGAAAAGACAAGCACAAGTTATGGGTAGATATACCCGTTACACATGAAACATACAAAATAAAATTAAAAATTACTAGAAAAAATTAATACTGTTTGTACGGTAAAAAAAAAAAAATTATATATTTCCTGCAGTGTAAGCATGTTCCGCGGTCGCCAACACCAGATGAGATGAAGTTTCTTTTCGGATGTTCGTTGGAGACGATACTTGTCCTTTTTCACGACAAGATCACCAATGTCGGCTTTTGGAGGTGTAAGCCAGACTTGAATGGTACATCAAGGATTTTGGAATTGAAAGGAGAAGCTTCAATATTTTCCAGATTTATTTCTTAAACTAGATACAACACAGACCCCTGTTCCTAAAAGAAAAGGTAATACTATAAGAAACAGGGCAAATTATGATTAAACATCCTTATATGCCTGCACAAGTTACACAGGAAGAGGATCCTGCTTAATATGCGCTTGCAAATAGAAATGTTTACAAGTGGCAAAAAAAAAAAAACATAAGTACTACTACAACTCTCTATGCTCGCATATATTTTGCGAAAACCATCATCCTACACAATATGTACGTGCATAGGGAGCTGGTACGGTATCAGAAGGGTCGTTTACATACACATGCCTCCATAGGTGGGCACGATAACGAAAAGTGTTATCGCGATAACCGATAAATCGATAACGAAAACCTTATCATCGATAACCGATATCCGATAACTCGTGATAAAAATATCGCCGATAAGGCGATAACCGATAAATCGATAAATCCAAATTTTTATTATAAATAAAATGTTTAAAAAAAAACACGACTTTGGTTTTTAAGAAAATGTTAAAAATAAATTTATTACATCTTTTCACCTATTTTTTAGATTATAATATAAAATTTTCTGTTTTCTTTACCGACACGTACCCAGAAAATATGGGAATGTTGCAACTTGCTTTATATAACTTGTAAAACTTTGGATATCTTATTAAATAAATTTAATTTTTTCCCTTTGCTTCTCAATGTTTTTTTTATAATAATATTTATTTTCTGATGTTATAGATTCTATAATGTATGTAAAAAGCCAAAGATAAAGGTTAATAAAGGATTTGAAAGGAAATCAAAGAATTAGTTAATTACAATTTATCAATATAAAAATATAAATACTTGGTTCTGGCCTTCTGCAGCATTTGTATGTTCCCCTTCATTAACATGAGCAATATTAGAGTTTTCATCTGACAGAGAATTCTCTTGCCTCTGCTAGATATCTTGCCAAGGGAAAAACAATCGCTACGACGGGCATTGAAGTATTTTTACCTTATGAGGGAGATCAATGAGCACCTTCTCATTGGTAAAAGCTGGGTCTGACAGGCTGTCTGTCGATTTGCCTGCAGCTCCACTTTTCATTATCTACGCAGTGAGAGCAGGCTGTTCTCTGTTGATTTAGTTCTTTGATTGACGTTGAGCCGTGGAGTTAGTTCAGGGTAAACATATCAGCATCACAGATGCTTGAGTTGTAGTCCTTCTCTTCCATATCCTCTCCCTCGGCTGGCTTGCTGGTACTGTTGGCGCTCTCGAGTTCGGTACGCCCGCAATAACTCTTCCACTTTCTTCTTATCGTTTATTAATATATATATATATATGATATACTATATATATATATATATATATATATATATATATTATATATATATATATATATATATATATATATAATATATATATTATATTAGATATTATTAATATATATATATATATTATATATATATATATATATATATTATATATATATTATATATATATATATATATATATATAGATATAATATATATATATAGTATATATATACTATATAGATATATAATATATATATCATATATATTATATATTATATATATATATATATATAATATATAATAGTATATATATATATATATTATATATATATATATATATATAGTATATATATATATTATATATATATATATATACACCTATGTATATATATATATATATATATATATATACCGTGGCTCAACGGTAGAGCGACGAGTATTCGCTTGGCAAGGTCGCGGGTTCGAATCCTAGTTCAGATCCTAGGTAGAAACTAGCATCAGAGAAGTTATCCCCTCCTGAATAGTGGCTATGCCCGTGAGTGGAACCTTTACCTCATTATTACAGGATAGTATATAATATATATATAATCATCAATGCATAATATATATATATATTATATATAGTATATCTCTCTCTATCTGTGTTACCTATATATATAAATATATATATATATGATATAATGATATTCTTTCTTTTTTCTTTCCTCTCTCAGGAAGGATTCTTCATCCCGTCAGCCGCGCAAGCATCTTTCTCCAGGAACATCCCTCTCCTGCACTATTTCTCTCTCTTCAACACTCTCATTTTTGGTGTAGGCTGACATTCTTTCCAGGAGAGTTCCTCCACCGACTCCGGCCCATCTCTTTCTTTCGCGTCTCTCCCTTGGTCTTCTTGCCCTGCTGGTGTCATTCCATCGTGCTTTCGGCATTCTCTCGCTGCTTCCATGATCCATCTCCAGATGCCCACCAGCTCAACCTCCCCACATCCATCTTCCAGTATCAGCTTCTTCATCTCGTATATCTTCATCTAATTACTTTCATTCCTGTATTCTATTCTCTCCTACTCTTTCCCAATCATGAGTTCTTAATACCCTCATCTCCGCCGCTTGTATTCTACTCTCCTCTCTTCTCTTGTGGTGTCCATGTTTCGCTCCGTACAGCAGCGTCGGATTCAGTATACTGTTAAAAATCACTTTTTGAACCTCTATTCCGATGTTTCTATCTTTCATCATGGGATATACCGCTTTCATAACTTAATCCATACTTTTCCCATTCTTCGCGTAATCTGCTCCTCCACTTTCCTCCGCTTCTGTTAAAAAACATCCTCCGACGGTAATTTGAAAAGCTATTTACCGCCTTCACCTCATTATCTCTCTCCACCATCATCCTCCATCCCTCCTCATCTTGCCTAAGGTTACTGTTAATAATCTCATGTCTTCTGTACGTTCCACTCTTAATTCCCTTCTTCCCTCCAAACTCCTCCTCAACAACTTTTATCACCTCCCGAATTCGAATCTCCTCTCTCCCCTCCATGTCGTTGTATCTTACGCATGTATGCCATTATGGTCCCCTTCAATATCATTCCAGTCTCTCTTTCACGGTTCCTGTATCACCACCGTTCTAAAATATTAATATAAACGAGCAGTGGCGATAAAACACTCCCCTGCGTCACTCCCTGTTTTCACTTCAAACCATCTATCGTTCTCGCACTCAGTTCTAACATGAAAACTGCATTTCTCATTAATACTTTCTATTGCCTTCTTTACTCTACCCTTCACACCATAATTCCTCCCCATAGCCTCCAGAGCTTTTTTCCTTGGCACCTAATCACCAATGCCTTTTGCAGATCGATGAAGCTACAAAGAATCTCTTAGCCATATTCCAGCAATCTTCTCCGGTGAATAAGAGGTGTCGGTCGTTCCTCTTTCTCTCTTATACCAGTACTGTTCTTCTCCCGGAGTTCTCGGCTCTAGCCTCTCTCTCAACCTCCATCTCCAATGTTCTTTCGTAATATCTTCTTTGCCAGACTGGTTTCCATCCAGTGAAATTACCTCTCCATCAGTGAATATATATATATATATATTTTATATATAGATATATATATATAAGTATACTAATATATATATATATATAGATATGATATATATATAATAGTAATAAAGAAATATATTATATAAAAGTATATATATACTAATAATATATAACATATATATATTACTAGATATAGTATATACTATCTCTATATATACTATAAATATATATATATATATATATATTATATATATATAGTATAAATGTTAATTTATTTTATATATATATATATATATATATATATATATTATATATATAATAATTATATATATATATAACAAAAAGTATCGCGATATCCATTATTGATAAAAGATTTTATCGGATAGCAGATAACCCGAAACCGTTATCGCGATAAATTATCGCCATATAGTTATCGGTAGTTTGGAACAAAAATTATCGCGATACCGATTATCGGTAAAAGATTTTATCGGATAACAGATAACCCGAAACCGTTATCGCGATAAATTATCGCGATAATTTATCGCGATAACGCCCACCTATGCATGCCTCCATAACTGTATATATACTACAGCGAAGGTATCTTGCGGAACATACATTGATATAGGAGCAGTAGAGGTAGTACCGTACACCCTTAAAAATAATTATCTTTAAGGTTTGGGTACATTAGTTTACAAGCCATACCATCAAATAGCTAAATATTTGCTGGCATACCTTATAGAAAGACATGAATGGGTGTGTGAGGTACCGTATAACCTTAAAAGTAACTACCCTTAAGTAGTCGGGGTATGCAAGTTTAGAATGCTATACTATCTAGTACCAGCATCTACCGCACACACCGTACCCATACACACACACACACACACACACACACATATATATATATATAATATATAATAATATACTATGATATAATATATTATATATTAGTATTTATATATATATATATATATATATATAATATATATAATCATATATATATATAATAGATATATATTATAATACTATATATACTTGGTATATATTATATATACTATAATATATATATATATTATTATATGATATATATATATATATATATATATATATATATATATATATATATATAATATATAAATATATATATATATATAATATATATATTATAAAATATATATATATATATATAGTAATATATCATATATATAATACTTTTAATCACAGTTGACTTTGCCCGGGAAGAAATTTGGAAAGTATTGTGGGCTTATAACATGACTGTTCACAGTGCTACGGGAGATTCCCCTAGTAATTTTTTAATGAATTTCCGAAAAGTAGTTAGACAAAAATTACAGTTAGGAGTGAAGGATAACGAATTATGGAGAGAGATAGAGAGAGAGAGAGAAACAACGATGCACGTTACGTATTAATATACTTGGCAGTTTACCTCACCCGATCCGCTACGATAGTACTTACCTAAGATACTACTGCAATTCAAGTGGCCTAGGCCTTACGGAATCCACTCAATTACCTGCATATATATTGCCTTTCTCTGCGCCAATCAGCTTAACTGTAGGGTGCAATGCACCCCTAGATTGGGTGTGATGTGGTGTGGTGTGGCGAAATAACAGTTCCTATCTCAGCCGACAAGGCTCGTTATTTGACCCGATAAAGTTACAAAAAAGATTACCTGCACTCTAATTCATAGACATAAATCCGTTGAACCATGCCACAGCTTCTACTCCATTAACCTCTCTTCGCTTTTCTCGTGCACGCGGGGGTAGTGCTGGGTACACCCCACGTAGGAGGGTTGGATTTACGGCAAACTAACAGTGCTGATCCGGAACTTGTTTATTGTCATATTATTACAAATAAAAAAAAGGCATGCGTTATATCGCAAATAAGTTTCTAGCCGACATAGATCTCTTT
>JABUQX010059326.1:0-11599 GCA_015478945.1 Trachelipus rathkii | reverse complement strand
AATATAGATATAGTAGAATAATAGATATATAGATAGATAGAAGATAGATAGATAGATAGATAGATAGATAGGATAGATAGATTAGTAGATAGATGTAGATAGATTAGATAGATAGATAGATAGATAGATAGATGTTAGATATAGATATAGATAGATAGATTAGAGATATAGATTATATATATATATATATATATATATCATATATATATAATATATAATATATATATATATATTATAATATATATATTATATATATAATATATTATATATATATATATCATTATATACTTATATAATAAATACTATATACTGTATATATATATAATATAAATGTTTATTATAAGGGCTTGCCACATAAATTGGTTCTGGGGTTGACATAACCCCAAAAATTACATCCGAAAAATTTAAACCATTACTAAATTTTTACTAATCAATTCGCTATCTATGATGTTGTTAGATATCCTCCTTCCAAGAACCTCAAAAACAGACACTAAATGAACAATATTTTCTAATCCAGGGAAAAAATCTTGAGTAATGAATTCTTTTCGTCAGAATTTTACGATATTTAATTTATTTAATGGAATCACAAAAACCGGTTTTGGGGGTGACACTAACCCCTATGGTCTACGACTACAACCCCTATTTTAGGTCTATGTTGTAAAACTATGAGAAGCAGGAGTTAGCGCATCCTCCCCCCACAAACCCTAACAGATCACATAAAGATTAATCGATTATTGTTCGGTCTATACGCACTATCGTCTAATCAATTTTGGAATATCCGATTTTGTGCGACTCAGTGGGGTACGCCATACCCCAGGGACCCGATCTAGGGTTAAGCTTATACTTCTGACTATTAAACAATAAATCTAAAGGAAGCTGCTTCAAATATAAAATAAGATGAAGACAACTTACCCTAACGATTAAGTACGTCAGCCTCTCGCAGGGGTCTTGCTTTTGGAGGAGGATTCGGGATAGGAACCCGCGGATGAGCACTACGCTCACGGGAATGCGCTGAGTACTTTCATACATGTTTTAACCCACAATCAAGAATGCGAAAGAATATCAACTACTAACCTGTGATTACTCTAATCATGTGTATATGGAAGTGTCCCACTATTCATAGGTACATCCGTGTTTATGTGGTTATGACCTCATATAATAACTGTTATTGTAACTTATATAGATACTTGGGTAAGTATTCAAAATATAAAAAAATATTCATGTAACTGAAATCATTAGGAAGATGAATACTGAAAAAGGGAAAAATTACTGCTTTAAGTTAACCATAATATAATAAAACCCAAGAGTTAAAAATTGAAAAAACAAAAAAAATAAATATACACTTATGCAGTAAAATCCTTAACAAACAATGGACTTCTTATTCCGGGTTACGGAATAAGTTTCCATTATGGTATTTTTTTTACCATTTTAACCACACTACATCCTATATATAACTTATAATTAAGTGAATGTTTTTACCTAGACTCCACAATCACCCTTACATATATATATATATATATATATATATATATCTTATATATATCATATATAATATATATATTATATATATATATTATATATACTTATATATATATATATATATATATATATAAATATCATATATAATAAGATATATATATATACCCTGTCATATAAATATATATTATATATATATATATATAATATAAAATATATTATTATATTATATAGAGCGAGAGAGAGAGGAAGAAGAGAGCAGTGAGAAGAGGAAGAGAGAGGAGAGAGAGAGAGAGAGGAGAGATGAGAGAGAGAGAGGAGAGGAGAGAAGACTTGAGAGGAGATGAGGAGAGGAGGACCGAGAGATGAGAGAGACGAAAAGACAGAGCAGAGGAGGAGACGACGATGACCGAGAGATTGGGGAGGACGTGACGGAGAGAGAGACGAGAAATGAGATGAGGGACCTAGGAGAGGAACAAGACGAGGAGAAGAGCAGACCACTTTTACCCGATCGCCTCACTTGTATGTAAGATGAGAGGGAGTAAGGAAGGAAGAGACGAGCGAGATGAAATGAGAAGCGGAAGAGAGAGAAGCCACGATTGGGAGCGGTCTGAGGAGAGAGGAGACGATGAGAATCGCGAGAGTATCAAGAAGTTTATTAAATACTGCAAGTAGAAATATCATGGTATGGTTTCAGATAATAATAATTAGAATGTAATTGCAATTGGAAATAATATTCACTTTTAATTATTGAATAGCACCAATGTTAATTAAAATGTATGGCTGTCACGGCACGCTGCCGGTTAACTGCCCTAATATCTGACTCTCAAACACATCCAGCTCAGAACGGCTGCTAAACAATAACAATACTTCTTTCTCTCGGTTGATGCCTTGGAGGCGGCCCCCACAGGCTCTCCCCAACCGTTACAGAGTTTAAATCTTTAACAGTCTTAAGTTATTTAGGCGGGCATTATTTGGGCATTCTGAGGGCCACTGCAGTAATTTGTAACATGGTATCATTTTCAGTAGGAGTGAGAAGCTTATTCCCCATACAGCATTGAATGGCGAGAAGTATTGCAGCTAGTGACATGCCCACTCTCTCTCCTATATGCAAGTGAGAATGGAAATTTTTCACTGCAATGGTTATTATAGTTATATACGAATTATAGTATATTATAGTATATTATATATAATATATAGTAGTATAGTATATATATATATATATATATATAATATTATATATAATATATAAATATTTATACTTATATATATAGTAGTAGAGTGTGTAGACGTACATTCCGCTAATGAGGAGAACAACAAAACTTGCAAGACGCACAAGATCAAGGCGTTTGACAAACTCCCCATGTGTGGGGCGCCTTAATTTCTTTTCCTAGAAAAATAATGGCAACAGATCTGATCCACAATGTTCTCTCAGAAAGAGCCAAAACCCCTTCCCCAGAACTCAAACTCAAACCCTCGTTGCTAGCTCGAATATATTAGCTATAGATATATAGGTATATATATATATATAAGTATATATTATATATATATATATGATATATATTATATATATCTATATATATATATTATATATATATATTATAATATTTATAAACGTCCTCCCCCAGAAAGGTCTCACGGCCTATCAGCGTGACCCATCGAGAAAGGTCCCTTGGACGTTAATGTATCACGTGGCCTAACGACTAAATCGCGACCTGGCTGGCACAGGCCTATCGCGGGATGCAGACAGGGAAGTTTCCCCACTAGTAGCCAAAAGCACGCTACCCAATGTACCTATCCTCGATTAAACAGTCTCCGCAGCGTGAGGACGAAGCCTAGTAGCCTTAACAGAGAATAGCTCACGTTCTCTCGCCCCACCCAGTCTCGAACCTGGGCCCCCTAGCTTGCTAAGCGAGTGCTCTACCTCTGCAGCTAGGGAGCCTCATAATGAAATATAAGTATACTACTATATATCATATAATATAGTATTATATATATAGTATATTATAACTTATATAATACTATAATATATATATCATAGATAATATAGTGATATATACTATATTCTTAGTATAATATTAATATAGATCAGTACTTATTTTTACAAACTAGTGTAAAAAACCTAACACGCGACTCGGAACGTATATTAGTGCTAGGTTAAATTGGTTTAATTCTGCGTATAGGTTTGGGTTAGGTTAGGTTAGGTTAAGTAGTTAGGTTAGCGTTAGTATAGGTAGGTTACCCCAACAGCTTTAAATTTATAAAAGAAAAAGTTTTTGCATTGTATTTATTGATATTTAATGACCTTCGTTATTTTAATCCGATTTTTACGCACCGCGAACATGCCCACACACATAAATAAGGGGTAGCGATTGAAGAATATTTTAGGCATCATGTACTTAGGTAATTTTTTTATTTGTTGAATTATGATGCATAAATTGTTGTTCAAAAAGCGTTGCCGTGCCGCCCCCGCAGTCGGCTCCTGCACCGGCCCCGCACCGAACCGGCACGACAAAACGCGGAAACCATGCCCCGGATAGGAGATTGAAGACATCGGTATTTCTCCGCTCTTAAACTTGACACCTCCAGTAGGCAGGGTGACCGTAACCTCGCGCCGACCGAGGGAAGAGACTGGCTAAGAACAGAGAAGGAGCAGGCAGCAGAGACGGCCGACACAGGCGGAACCCCTGGAAGATTAAGGTGGGCTCCGTGCAGCCCCCGTGGGGGCCGGATGACTGGCCCCCAAACACTTGGATATGAGTAGAGGATAGAACAGGTTGCAAACTCGGTTATTACCACCGTCATAGTAGCGGTATTCCTCGTCGTAGGACCTCGGTCAGCCGGTTTATGCATTGACCGTGACACCCTCAAAGAGGGGATGTTGACCCCTAAAACATTTGAATTGATCGTTAGAAGGTAGCAAGCTTGAGATCAACCTCACCCTTCATATACATAGTAACCCGTCGTCAGTAGACAGAGGTACATGACCGTACACCCCTCCCAGGCGAGAGATGCTGACCCATAAAAAACATTGATTATAAACGATAGAAGAGCAGCAGCAACCATAGGGCGCGGACACCGGCGCGGGCGCGGCGGCAGATCTGAGGCCGCTCCGGGCAGCATGAGGTCGAACCAGCGCATCCATGCACGTGAATGAGCACTGCCCTTTCTCCGATACCCTCGTCGCGCTACTCTACTCCTAATCGTACCCTCCAGCGTGCGAGTCATCCTGGACGATTTCTACTCTCGTCCGTTATGATGGCACCGCTAGGAAAGAGTGCGAATAGAGGTGGTTCGCCCCATCCACCACTGAGATGGCGAAGACGAGGAGCCAGAGTCGAGAGAGAAGCGGAGACGCAGATCACTCATGGAGAGGAGCAGGACTGAGGGAAGGGAACGAGAAGGAAGAGAGGGAGCACAGGGGAGAGAGGGGACGATAGGAGATATGAGTCGATTACCAACTCGGAGATCTGCCTATAGAGAACGACGACGAGAGGAGGCGAGGGGAAACAGAGGAGTCTGGGCCTCGCGGGAAACGGGCGCGCCGGCCGCTCGCCGGCGCGGCTGGCGGCGCCGCGCGGCTGGTGCGGCCGGCGGCGCGGGCGGCCGCGTGCGAGGCCGTGTACGTCGAGCTTCGGACAAGGTCTTCCTCGCTGCACCCAAGGTTAAATGACCGTACACCCCCTAGAGGGGTGCTGGCCCCCCTCGCCAAGTAGGAAGAGAAAATGGACGTAGGAATATGAAATTTGGTATCACATTCTCTTATACATGTATCCTCAGCTACCAATCGGAGTTAAAGGCCCGGCTCATGCCCATATGATGTACTGGGGCTGTCCCCACAAACTTTGGCTATTGAGAACAGGTAAACGATGAAACTCGGGTATACACCCTTTCTTATATAGAGTATCCTCGACGTGCAACCGAGGTAAAAATGGACACTACCGTCCAGTCAGGGGATGGCGTTTGCCCCAAAATCCTTTGGAAATGACATAGAAAGGAGTGACTATGGAAAGACTGGTATACATCTTCTTATTAAGGTAACTTCGTCACACCCAAAGTTACTTGTCACTACACTACCATGGCGGTGAGGGGCTGAGCCACCCAAAATATCTTTGGAAATTCGACAGATAAGAGACGATAAGAATTTTTTAGAGCACAAAGAAGAAGAAGGAATAAACTTAGAACCTGGAGGACAGAGCAGCCGGAGGTGCCTTGAGTTGACTCAAGTCTCTTATTTTCAAACTATTAATTACTTTTTAAATTTTATGATTATATTTTTTTCAAAATTATCTTATTCATATCCTTACATGTATTGTTTTAAAACATTTTATGGTTAAAACTAAAGATTTTTATGCTTTGTCATGTTTATAACCTTAAACAAATTTGCTAAAGCAGAGGGCATCTTTGTGTGACTGTGTAAACATACTCTAAGAGCGGTAATCAGTAGAAATCAGTAAAAGTCAAACTACCCAAACAACCCTCCCCACCCTACCCGTGATCTATCGATTTATTGATCTATTGATTCGTCATATTTTTATCAAAATTGTTATGTTTAACATACCCTAAAGCAGTAAATCAGTAAATCAAACCATCCACCCTGTCCTCCCCACCACAGCCGTGAACTATTGAATCCTATTGATCTATTCGATTCAAGTTGCATAATTTGATATAACATAAACACAAAACACGTTTATTTATTCTTTGCCTTTATTTTGTTTTTTAACATTATTCTTTGTTTTTTACTAAATTTTTTATTCTTTTTTCATGTTTCATAATTTCCTAAAAAACGTATCTCTTCTACATAACCCTAACAGCAGTAAACTCAGCAAATGCCAGTAAATCAAACCCCACCCACCCACCCTCCTCTCTCTCTCTGTCAGCCTTCCCATGATCTATTGATCTATTGATCTATTGATCTATTGTTTCATATCACATTTCGAGTATAATTTCCGCATAAATATATTCATAAAACCAAGTTTCTTTCATTACACTGACCAAACGAAAAGTCATGCGATAAGAGCATTAGACGAAAAGTTTCGTGAGCTCATTAATAAAGCTTACACATAACATCATCCTGAACTAAGAATTATAATGTACAATGGACCAAAACCCTAACAACACCTTAAGTAAGAATAAAACTGCGACATTAAGACTCAAAAAGTTCCATACTTAACCAACAGTTATCCACACTAACATAGCATACAAAACGTACCCTATTCACAATTTTTCAAGCATATCTCTAAACATATCAATGGTTATTTGACATTACATTAATTTTACATATTTAACAAAAATTTACATAACCATGGTGTTCACTAATTATCATTTCTGTATCAACGCAATTAATATTGCTAACCGTAAACAACAGTTTTCACCGAATAATAAAGCTTACCCATAGCATCACCTGAACTAAAGGAATATATTGTAGGCAAAGACACACCTTTAACACACAACCTTTACGCGAGAGACGAAGAGAACTACTAACCATTAAACAAGTTCCAGTACTTACGACACAGTAAAGATATGCACTAAGCACAGCGTTACAATACGGTATAGACCTATCACACCTTTTTTCAAGCATATTCTCTAACATATCAATGTTAATTTTACATTTAACATAGTAATGTTTTTAACAAACAATTATTCATAACCCTGGTGCTAATTATCATTAACAGACAACGAAGATAATGCTAACAAGAAAGTTTTTTTACATTAACATAGTAATATTTAACACACAATTAGTTCATCATACAGACTTACCTAACTTCATAACCCCCCAGCACGAACAATTGCACATCATAACCAAGTTTATCCCAAACATAACATTAATATAACAAAGTTTTAACCAAACAAGAAACATAAAAATAAGTTCTTTAATAAGAAATAAAATCTTAGTAAAGTGTAATAATTTACTTGCATTACTTTTCCATCTTTAAATCAAACCACCCGTCCCTCCGCTCCCCTCCCCACCCAGCCCATCCATGATCTACTGATCTATTGATTCTATTTGTTCAGAAGTTCATATTGTCGAGTATCATGTTGGATAAATATAACATAAAAATAATTCTTTATATACTGACCACAACGAATCCATATCCTAAGACGTAGCAAAGTTAACACATAAAGCTAACATCATTCATATACCGTGAACTAAGGAACGTGGTAGTGGATCAACGGACAAACCTTTAACATACCTTACCGCACCAACAAAAACAGCCCAACATTAGTCAAACGCATCCATACTTATAACAACCAGTAAAGTAGACTAACATTGCACCTACAGAACGTAGACCTATATCACACTTTTTCAAACATACCTGTAACATCATCATTGTTATATTTTACCTGTAGCATAGTTAAGTATTTAACAAAAAGATATTATCCATAACAGCCTTTTACCTAAATTCTCAAGACAGGACCAAACAAAATGATATGATAGATGATACACAAACAGTTTTCACGTCCAATAGCTAAACATATCATAACTCCTGAGACTAATGAAATATAATGTACAAATTTTGTAAATTTACCATGAACCTCACAATAGTAAAAGCACATAACTCATAAGCCACATACCGTAAAAATCCGAAAAGTGTGCCAATTTCAATCGTATTGGTACTATGAGTTATAATACTTTTATCTTTTACCATTAAGTGGGCTCGTTTTAAGTCAAGCAAATCTAAATCAATCCCCCCGTAGGGCATATGCAATGGCTCCCGACCTCAGAACCTACTGCGCGTTTTTACACATAAAACAAAAATATAAATAACTTTTTAGATTTCTATCAAAAATATATACTAGATTATTTATAAATATATATATACTTATAGTATATATATATATCTATACTATTATGTAACTATTATATATATATATATATATATATATAATAATATATAGTATATTATATAAAATTACTACTCGTCAAGAAGTCGTCAAAAAGCAGGTTATTCTTGCGAACCTGAGTCGGTAGCCAAATGCACAAAATATGTAATGAGAACGGCAGAGGAGTAGCGGTTTTGTGTTTTTGGCGAATATTTGTCATGAAATTTCATTCGCTAGTGTAGCTTTTGAGCTCCCTGAAAACAACTTTCGCTGTTAGCTTTGCTATAGCTAGTTCATTCGCCTTTATTTGATTTCGAAATGTTATCGTCTAATTAAATTCATTATTCGCCTCTTTTTAATTCCTTGAACGGATAATGTTTATTCTCTCGTTATTAATCTTATCAATTCGGTTGTAAGGCTTCAATGCCCACTTGCCAATCGCCGGCCGTAAAACAATTTCACTCACGTTTAAGCTTCGTGCCTGAATTATTTTAATAGTTAAATTCAAATATTCCTTTATCGAATATCGTTTTTTTATGTGGATAATAATAATAATAGATTACCTGAAAAGCTAAAAATGCGGTCAACTACTTCTGTTTGGCAGCTTGCACACAATATTCAATAGCTTAAAAAAAAAAATTAAATCGTTAGGTCATGTGTAATTTCCCACTATTTAACTAACTATTTTATGGTTTATAGTGGAAGACTAAGGCTTCAAGATTATACTCTCTTAAATATTCTGACGCAGTGCACATAATCTAAACTGTTATTGCACTGGCCAATATTCAATTCTTTTAGATAAATTGTCGGGGTTCAAAGTCTTAAGTCTGATAACTTTCTATAATGAGAATTGAGCGTCCGGTTTTAAGATATGCTGATGGCCTCTATTCAATAAAATCGCATCTTATAATTAACATTATATTTAGTCTGCCAGAAATAAGTTTTTGCATAATTTTAAAAGTTGGTTTTCGTCTGCGGCGAAAAAATTTAGTATTCCCGTTATATACCAGGCGGAGGTAACTAAAACTCGACTGTGCTTGGTTGAAGTTATTTAAATTTTTAGTATTTCGTAGATGTCAGGGGTAAAACTACTGGGCGGTCTTAAAGTTTTTTTAAATTTAGTATTTCGTTAGTCGGGTAAAATACTTTGGAGGGTTTAAAGTTATAAATTCCTACGTGGAAATTTGGCCGTAACGTTCCATTTAATCTACTATTTTGTGTTATCAGTTAAGAAAAAGTTGCTTTTTTTCTCAAATATTCTTAGAAAGAACATATTTCTCATAAAACAATACTTTTTTTCGAAAAAAAAAAAAAAAAAAAAAAAAAAGTGAATTATTTTGTAGTTTAAGCACACACATTATAATATGCTGCTCAGAAGTTTGCGCTTTTTTGAAATAATCTGGCGGTTCGATTCGAAAAAATATTCTGCAGATTTAGACCTGTAGTTTTAAATTTAAGGATTTTTAAAATTAAATAGATTTATGTATATATATATTTTATTAATATTATATATAATATATTCTATATTATATATATTTATATTTATGTAATGTATATATATATATATATATATATAAATATATATATATAATTAATAATATTTTACATAAAAGGTCATATATTCACGCATATATATTCTGCTCTGCGTTTGTGGAGAAGTCGGTCTCTAGATATAATTTGTAGTATTTTTTAGTTAACTGTCCAGATAATATTTATATATAAATCTGAGATTGTTTTCAAATAATCGAGGACTCTCCTTCCTATTCAAAATATATTAGAATTATTTTGCGCGGGGGTTAGGGGTAAGGTTTAAATATTTTTTGCGTTATAAAAAAAATATATTGTATATATATTTCGGCAATTTAGTATCTTTGCGGTGGTAAATTATTCTTTTGGCGTTATTTGTGGTATTTTTTATATATTGTCCTTTCGGAAAAATCATTGCCTTATTCTTAAAAATCTTAGGTGGTGGCGAAATACGTGGGTTTTGTCAATAATAAGTAGCATTTTTTTTTTGCAGTTTCGTTTTTTTTGTTGCCGTATAATTAATTTATTGCTTGTTGCGTTTTTTCAACTATTCATTTTTACAAAAATGTCCTCTTTCGAGCATGAATTACTCGACAAATCGTGTCTGAGTTGTAGGACAGTGGTCGTGAAAAATTCTTTGCGAGGCAGGACGAAAACACCTCTCTCTCAGAAGAAATTAGTCGACCTCAACGAAAGAGTTTTGTTTAAGGTCAAAACCCTGTCCCTATTTTTTTAAGAGACTGGAGCTGTTGAATTAAAGGAAAATCACGCTCTTTCAAAAATCTTCTCGATTTTTCTGCCACTGAAAGCCAGGAAAGAGATATCATATCGTTATAATTAAAAAATACGAAGAAAAATATAATCAAAAATTGGAGAAGGTTAAAAAACTTTGATCCTCTGATCGAAGAAGTCATCAAAAAGTCTCTTCCATTCTTCAGTAGTTACAGCAAGTGTGAGTGAGTGATAATATGGTAAATTGTACATGGAACATATCAGAATGAAAAAATTAATCTTTGGCGTTATGACACCGCGTTGTTTTTAGTTCTGCCATCTTCTTCCTCCGGCGTTCTGCGCCGTCCTGCAAGCTTCAGAGGCCTCTTCTTTGAAACGAATATCACCGTTCAGAATGCCGAAATATCAATCAAAAGTATTCATGCATCTAAAAACAGGAAAGTAAAAAATTCCTGCAATAAAGTTTGTCAAAAAGGAGGGTTCAGGGGGTGGAGGGGGGGGACCGGCATTCCTTCTTGTCCGCTCGTTTTATTCTGTCCGTGATCAGAGAGGAACGAATGTGGCCAGAAGAGAAGAAAAAGATAATTGTCTGTAAAAGCTCCTATGCAGTATCTGAGATAAATTTGAAATGTTAATCAGGTAATGCGCCTCCAAAAGATTATTGAGCATTTTTAAAACTAATGTTCGACTTCCACAATGGAAGTCGCTTTCGAAAATAATAAAAATTTATTTTTAATTTAAAGAAACCTTTACTTAGACGAATCATAT
Organism: Trachelipus rathkii; assembly: GCA_015478945.1. NCBI lineage: Eukaryota > Metazoa > Arthropoda > Malacostraca > Isopoda > Trachelipodidae > Trachelipus > Trachelipus rathkii. Next base: position 271 of record JABUQX010059326.1, on the reverse strand, counting down.
ATTATTGATTCTGTTTCATAAAAATTCGATTTCTTGCGCCTATTTTAGAGAATAATCCTGAAACACTATATTATATCGGTAAATGTGATTCGCTGGGTCTGAAAGTGGAGAGAGAGAAGGTGCGGAGAGCATTAGTATAGTTGCATGATTTCATGAGCTCAAGGAAGTTGGACCTGTCGGATTATCTGTGAAGCCTTCGGCGGGCTGTGTTATTTGTTTATAATCTCTCTTCTCCTTCTTCTATTTCTCTTTTTCTTCTCTTCTCTCTTTC
>JABUQX010059325.1:55000-63622 GCA_015478945.1 Trachelipus rathkii | reverse complement strand
TTGGTTAGTATATAAAAGAACTTTTTTATGCTATGTTTATCCAAAATGATACTCGTAAATATGACTTGAATCAATTAGATCAATAGTTACGTTAGCGATAATTTTGGAATTAATTTATTATGAATTTACTTATTTTACTTGCTTTAGGGTATGTAAAAAACGCAAATTTTTTACGATATAAACATGAAAAGCCTAAAATTTTAGTAAAAACAATGTTTTAAAGCAAATAAAACAAAAAATAAATAAAAGTAAATAAAAAAATAATAATTGAAATTATTGAAAAAAAATAAACACCAAGAATAATACTGTAATGAAATTAAAAAAAAAATAATAAAATTAAAAGAAATAATAATTAAAAAAAATTAAGCACAAAGTTTAAATGTAAAATTAACATAAAAATAAAGTTTTTGAAAAAATAAATTAAATAAGTAAAATAAAATAAATAAAAAAACATTTTTTAAATAAAGGTTTGAAAAAAAATATAATAATAAAAATTTAAAAATATATAAAAATTTAAAAAATAAACACAAAGTAATATGTAAAATGAAACTTTATAAATAACCATAAAATTCATTTTCATGTTTCAGTGCTGATTATTTTCTGAAAGGGGCGGAGCCTAAAAGGATAAGCCAAAAAAATATTTTTCAGGTTATCTCAGAACAGTGTAGGTGCTACTATTGCGTAATGTTTTATAATACTTAAAAGTCATCAGATTTTAAAAGTCACTTCAGAAAATTATTTGATAAGGTAACAATGATTGTGTGTATGCTGTGTGTGTGTGTGTGTGTGTGTGTGTGTGTGTGTGATGTGGTAGTGTGTGTGTGTGTGTGTGTGTGGTGTGTGTGTGTGTCTGTGTCGTGTGTGCGTATAGCATTTATTTCTTCATCAGTAGTTGATGGTATAGGTTTATGATAATTTTTTATAAATATTACTATGTTAAATTAAAAAATACATTGATATGATAGAGATAGGCTTGAATAAAAAAGTGTGAATAGGTTACTTTTGTATGTAAAGTTAGCTACTTACTGTTGTTAAGTATGAAATTTTTGTTAAAGTTAGCAGTTTATTCATGCTTACGCATCATAGATTCATTTTTTTTTGTACAGCCATGTGCGTTTTAGCTATTAAACAGTGAAGACGTTTCGTGATTTGTCTTAAAACGTGCTCTCTTTTCACTAAGTGTATTTCGTTGTGTACAACATGCTTAAGCCTAGAAGATATACCTCTATAGAAGATATTGCACAATGGACAGTCAAGATCCCTGGCTGCGGTGTTTCATTCTTATATAAAAGAAGACTCAATGGGTTTGAATTTTTTACGTGTATTAATTAACTTGTATGTTCTAGTAACAAGCGTATTTTTATGAGTGCGGATGAACTACTCAGTATATGTCACCACGTTGAAGAATGGATCAAGGAGTACTCTAAGTTTACCAAATTTTTAGACTCCCCGAAGTTTGTTATTAGACTAAGAGAGGGTCACGATGGTAAACAACTTACTCTCGCCTTTTCTAAGTATGTAATTACACACAGTATGGAACTTCGAGTATGGAAGATGTGTAATGAATCATGTACATTTGAACCTCCTACTCATAGAATCTGTATTAATGGTATACATCGGCTGAAATATATGTCTGAGGTTTGCAAGAAGGTATTAATGCAAATGAAGAAGACTGAAATACTGGGTAATTACGTAACTGTGGCTCATTATATGTTATACCAGGAATATTATGCGTTTAAGAAAAATCTAACTGATGATAATGAAACTATCATTGAAAACTTCTTGAAATATGTAGATGTGCAAAAATTTATTTGCATGTTAAGAGAGCAATGGTATAGATCTATTTACGCAGATAATCTAAAATGTGAACATACTGCGGTATCTGCACGCGATCTTTTCACATATGTCTTAGAGGATGGCATCACCGAGTTAAGCAAACTATCTGGTAAGAACAACGACATAAATGGATAGGCCTATCTGCAAAGACGTAGAATGTTTAAATCTGAAATCATTATAAAGGCAATGTACATGTAAGGAATAATGTTATATATAATAAACTTGTAAATATATTTAATAGTAAAAATTTGTATGTCGATGACTATGTAGATTTTATCTCTGTTATAAATGCTTTAAAATGAAAAAGTTGTTTTTTACTGACCTTAAGCTTAAGCCATTGTATGATTAATAGATCATGGTGGGGTGGGAGGGGTAGGGTGGGTAGTTGATTTACTTTTATTTACGGTTTGCTTTTAGGAGTATGTAAAACATGCATTTTTTACGTTATAAACATAAAAAGAATAAAAATTTTAGCCAAAAAAAATGTTTTAAACAAATAGAACAAAAAAAAATTAAAAAATAAATAAAAAATAATAAAAATTTGAAAAAATAAAAATTTAAAATGAAAACAAAAATTAAACATAAAGAATACATGTAAAATGAAACTTATAAAATAAAATAGCAAACAATAGATCAATAGATCATGGATGGGTAGGAGGGTGGTAGGGAGGGCAGTTTGATTTACTGATTTACTGCTTTAGGGTATGTAAAACATAACAATTTTAGTAAAAATATATTTTTAAACAAATAAAATAAAAAGTTTTATACAAAATATGATTTGAATCGATAGATCAATAGATCAATAGATCACGGATGGGGTGGGGAGGGCAGTGGGTTGATTACTGAGTTTACTGTTATATTGCTTTAGGTGTGTAAGACGCAAAAAATTTTTTTTTACGTATATATCTTGAAAAGCATAAAATTTTTAGTAAAAACAAAATGTTTTAACAAATATATTAATTTTATAAAAATTTAAATAAATAATTTTTTTTAAATAAGTAATAAATTTAAAAAATAATTAATATTTGAAAATAAATTAAAAAAATAAATTGAAAACAAAAATTAAACACAAAGAATAAATGTAAAATAAAACTTATAAAATAAAATAGCAAAATTATATTTTAGATTGACGTTTATACTAAAGAAAAACGAAGATTTTGAAAATAGAAAATGTCAGTCTCCAACCTTTAGAAAAGGGTGCTCTCCTCCAGTCCTATTTATCCTTCATCTTCTGTATGCCTCCAAATTCAACCTTCGTAGTCAAATTTTCAATTGTTTTGGCGGCTCAGGCCCTACACAATTGTAAACGTTAGCGTACGTACTTTCGTGTGTGACGAAGTTACTTATAAGAAGATGATACGAGTTTCATCCTTTCTGGTCAATTCCAAGGTATGGGGCCACAGCCCCTCCGCTTCAAATGGGCGTAGCGTCACGTAACACTGCGGTAACAGAGGTCAACATATGTAGAGGTGATAGGACCAATTCACTTCTATGTAAAAATCCAAAGTTTTGGGGCACAGCCCCAACACCATTGAGGGCCCGAGTGTCATTTTACCTCTTCTGTATCGATGTTATATCCTAAGAAAGGTGTATTACAAAGTTTCATACGATTATACGATCAGTTCTTACATTGGAGGGCCAGACCCTATCCGGGGATGCATGCGTCATGTACCTCGTCTACCGACGAGGTTCTTTATAAGAAGGTGTAATACCAACGGTCTCACCATTCTACAGGTCGCTCCTATTTGTTAGGGGCCAGCATCCTCTCGGGGGTGTACGGCACGTAACTCGTCTACGACGAGGGTTACGTCACCCCGAATGGGGGTGTTAAGTTTGCAGGGAGATACAGGTAGCACTCTATCCGTTATAAGGTGTTGGTCTGCGGGCCATTAGACAGCGATATAATATATATATATATATATATATATATATATTATATATATTTATATATATAATATATATATATATATATATATATATATATATTATATATATAATAATTATATATATATATATATAAATATATAAATATAGATTAAATTGTATATATAATATATATATATATATATATATATATATATATATATAATATTATAATATACATATATATATATATATAATATAAGAAATTATGTTATTTTTTATTTAATTTTTTAGAAATTTAATTATTTATTTAATTTATTTATTGTATTTATTAAATTATGATAATTTTTTATTTATTCTTATTGTTTCTAAAAAAAATCGTTATTTTTTTTTTGTGGGTGGAAGGGGTGGAGAGAGGGGAAAATAAAAATTCTCACGGTAATTAAAAAGTCCCAGCGACCTTCAGAAACCCATGCAACTACTACTGTGCGTATTTTAATTATTGTATTGACTTCCCTGAAATTACAAGTAATCTCCTTTCGAAGTATGACCCTTGGGAGGTACACGCAGTTTGTCACACAGTTTCTTCCACTGTTCAAGCAGTACCGGGAAAGTCATTTCCTGTGAAAGTTTGTGTAGTTCACGGTGTACAGTATTTTTTATGTTTTTCCATCCGTCCAAAATGATGACCCTTCAAACTTCATCTTCACTTAGGAAGATTTAGAAATCGCTACGGGCTAGATCTGGGCTGATATGGGATGTGAGAAGATACTTGAATGCTTTTCTTCGCCAGAAATTAATTGAGAGCGCAGTGTGAAATGGCGCGTTATCGTGATGCAGCACCCAATCGTCTTCAAGTTTGTTCTGATACGCTGAACTCATTTTCGAAGTCGTCAAGACATCTTGTATTTAAAGACGTGATAACTGTCTGTACTGAAGGTACAAATTCCTTGAGCACAATACCACGGCTGTCGGAAAAAACAATTAATTAGTGTTTTCACTTTGAACTTGCTCATATGTGCTTTCTTCGGACGAGGAGAATTTTTTGTGTGGCATTCAGCACTTTGCCGTTTGGTTTCAGGATCATACTCAAAAACCCATGATTCATCCCCTGTTATAATTTTTTCCAATAAATTGTGCTTCATTTCCAGTCTATCAAGTAAATCTTGACAAATTTACCAGTTCGCTTACTGCTCCTCAGACAAGTCTTTCGGCATTAATTTTGCACAAATTTTTCGCATGTCCCAATGGTTCGTTAAAATTCTATGAAGTGCATTTTTTTCCAAACCAGTTTCTTCTGCAATTATTTCTGACACTGAACGGCGGTATCTCTCATACAGCTCTAACAACTTCCACATATTCATCGTTTGTTGACGAGATTGGTTTTTCCACAACGGGGCGTCCTTCAACATTTTCCTCGGCCCTCTTTGAAGCTTTGTGCCACTTAAAAAAGCCAAAGTTCTCGATAGAGTGGCATCCCAATAAGCTTTCGTTTAAAGAAGCAACATGTCCCTCAGTGCTAGACTTGTTATGTTTCAACAGATATTTGATAGCTATCGCATGTTCAATATTTACCTGCATCGCAAAAACGTAACGAGGATAGAGAACACGCCCATACACAAAAAGATGTAGTGAAAAAACGTAACAAGGTTAGAGCACACGTCCATACATAAACAGATGTAATGCAAGACTGACTTTATAAATTTGGTTAAAAATGGTATGAATATGTAGCCTAGGTAAACTAGCTACCCACTCGTATACGTCCACGGAGGACTACATTAATCAGTCGTTCATGGGATATTCAGTAAATTTACTTTTGGGACAGAGGTGTTATATATATATATATATTTATATATATATATATATATATATATATATATATATTATAATATATATATATATATATATATATATATATATTATTATTATATATTATATATTATCATATATATATTATATATATATATAATTATTATATATAGTATATTAATATTATATATTTAAATTTATTATTTTAAAATAATATATATATATATTATAACCTAAATATATATTATTGCTAGAAAGCCCTTGGCTTGCAAGCAATATAAAATATAAACAGTAACGCCAAAGTAGTTCTCATTCACCACACACCACACACGGCCATATATATATTATATATATATATATATATATATATATATACTATATATATATATATATTATATATATAAATATATATATATATATATATATATTATATTATATAAAATATAATATATTATATATATATATATATATATAATATTATAATATTTATATATATATAATATATATATATATTATATATATATATAATATATAATATATATATATATATATTATGATATACAGGGGTGATCAAAACCTCTGCGACAGAAACTCGGAGGGGTTGAATAGAGCAAAAACGATTAAGACATTTTATTGTTTAATACTATGTTGATATGACGTTTCGTTTCAAAGTTACGGATGATGTAAGTTAACCACGTGATGTTGTTTGACGCGCGTTACTTCGTAAACGGAGATTTTGGGTATTCTAATGTTATGTATGTGTGCTTGCGTACATCTGTGTACTCCGAGGTTTGATAGAGGTAACAATATATTTTGTTAAACAACGAATGTGTTTTGACGCGAGGTTTGTAAAGCAAACAATGGTTAGCTTGTTATGAAATCATTTTTATTGTGAGCGAAAATTACATGAGGTGTTCGCAATGTGATTGCCCTGTACTGATTACTTCGTTACATCGCCGTGCATTCTGCCTGTCCGGACTCTACCAACATCCTCACTGTGTTGATTTTGATTCAACGCAGTGAATATTCGCTGAATCGTTCCTCTCTTGTGTGACTGTACACAACCTCTTCACAAAAGAAAAATAATCTAGGGTTGCGTGAGGTCATGCGATTCTGTGCAGGGCCACGCAACAGGTCCCCCCTCTTCCTATCCATTTGTCAGATGTAGGCTTCTGTTCAGATGAGCCGGTACTTGGTGGCCTGAGTGTGCGGAGCACCATCTGTTGGAACCGACATGTCTCGGCGGGTCGCAAGGGTATGTCGTCCATGAGCTGCGAAAGGTGTGTTCTGGAGTAGTTGCAGGTACGCAGGTCCATCCAAACGGTGAGGAATGATGACAAGGTCCCAGCAGATAATCCCCAAGAATTCCACCCAGATGTTTACGGTAAATTTCGCCTAATGATAAACTCTGATAAACATTGCGTGCGGATTGTCCTCGTCCCATGTGGCTGTTTCTGCTGTTGACGTAGCCATCACGTGTGAAGCACGCCTCCATCGGTAAAAAAGACATGTGCAGGAAAGCAGGATTATCGCATGCTCCGTTGCAGAAACCACCGGGCAAATTCGCACCCGGGGTGCGAAGTCGTTTGGACCAAGTTCTTGTACTTTCTGAAGGTGGTATGCATGGAGGCTTTGCTCTTGCAAGACCCGAACCACAGACGGGACTGATTTGAACCATAGCAGGGGCAATGTCGCGTGTCTAGTCGATATGCGTTGGTGACCTCTCTTCAAGCCTCATTCTTCAAACGCAGGAGTCCTCGTATTACGCGGTTCTTCCACAATGCACCGGGAGGAAGGTCCCATTATTCTCGAGGCGCTGATGAAGGACGAGCAGACATTGTGGTGGTGGGGGTATTTCTGTGTGGAAAACCAGTTCCCGGTGAATGAGTGCGCTCTTCGTCCATTTCCGTTTCCCGCACCGTAACACTTATTCATTGTCGATTAACTCGGGAAGAGTGTAGTGATCTATTCGTAATCGATGCCTACTGTACTAAATCAACGATGAATTGGGCAAGGTAAGGATATTGCACGTGTGTCCGAAGGACGCTTTTAAGCGTTACACATGTATGCACGCACCAAAACATTAAAATTGGAGTTACCTAATCGTCGGTTAAATTAATGCGCCGCGTCACACAACAAAATAGTGTACCTTACTCATCCGTAACTTTGAACGAAGCGTCATACAACATAAGTTAATTAACAAAAAATGTTCCTTATCGTTTGTTCTATCAGCCCTCCAAGTTTGTCGCAGAGGTTTTGAAAGCACAGATAACAACACGCTGCAAATTTCATTCCCCCATCTGGAAAAAGGCCATCAATTCATTACCCAAAACTAAAGACCAGTAAAGAACCCCTCCTGACCCTTCATTAAAATCGCCCCATTTCCCTATTTATCAACACTTTGCAAACTACTATAAAAAAAAACATTCTAAATAAATTCCCACACGATCACCAAATAACAAATTCCAACACAACTTCAAACAAAACATTCAGTCACAACCGCAACCATTAAACATCACTTTCAACCCACAATCACGGTCTAAACTCAAAAAACCCACTCCAAAACAATTAATCATAGCAATTGGCATTAACATAGCCTTTTGTCACAGACCCTAAACCTAATTAATCCACAAAATAGGAAAATCAAATATCCCCTAACCTAAAGAAATGGATATCCAACTTCCTATCAGGTAAGGAACAACTCAAATACAAAAAAAAAAACACAAAAAAAATCCGAACAGTAAGCATCAAAAACGGAGTACCCCTAGGCGCAATCCTATCCCCACATTATTCAAAATTTTCACAACAGACCTCCCACGACCACAAACAGACCACATATCAGGGTTGGCACTGATTAAATCAAATTGATTTAATCAGTTGATTAAATCAATTAATTTTTTATGAAAAAATCTATATTTTTTGATTTTTTTATTTTATTTTGATTTTTTTTAGGCAATTTTTTTTTTTTCTAAATTAATGATTATACTAGTTATCACCCTGATTAATGATAAGTTATTTTTATCTTATATATTAAAGCAAATTCATCAATGTAGTTTCAAATCATTTTTAATAAATAAATAAATAAAATTAGATTACTCAGATATTATACAGTAT
>JABUQX010059325.1:47500-50000 GCA_015478945.1 Trachelipus rathkii | reverse complement strand
ATGTTGGTCAGTAATATGTTGCCTGGAGGTGATGAGTGTGTAAAGAATATGAAAGCAAAAGAGAAAGGCGCACCATTAGAAATGGGAGGTAATTTCAACACTTCGAGTGTGTAATATGATATAATATATAATATAATTATATATATATATATATATATATAATATATTATATATAATATATATATATATATATATATATATATATATATTATATTATATATAATATCAGAGGTGGGCACTTCCGCTGTTTAGTCCGCTAGTCCGCTAGTCCGCTCCGAGCGGACTACCAGATTAGGTGCGGACTAGCGGAGGTGCGAAGTCGTCAGGAAATTAGCGGACTTGCACGTGCGGATCAAAAAAAGGTTCCGCTCTTTAATTCAATAGGTAAAATAAAAAATTGAAATTTATATGTTTGCTTAGTTAAAACTTATTGAGCTTCATAATAAAAAAAATAATTTAACTTCGAATTAAAAAAGATTTTACTTTTAGTCTAAGACTTATTGTTTTTTGTCAATTAAACTTTCCAAAAATAATCTCAACCTCCTTAAAGGTACCATATATAATAAAAACATTAATTGATTTTATAGGGACTGATGGTTTTTACAAATTAAAGAAACTTTAAATTGATTTATATTTTTAAGATTTCACTAGGGCAAATGCACTTTTCTAAAAATTCAAATTTTTTTTTTTTCTTTTTGTTTTGAAAAAAAAAAAAACCCCCAAAAAATTTTACTATTTTATCATGTTAATTACTGACATGACCATTTATTTATACGATATTTAGTTCTTATAATTTTTTTTTTTTTTATATCATTTTTTAAATTTTATTTATTTTTAAAATATTATATAAAATATATATTATATATATATATATATATATTATATATATATACTATATATATATATATATATAGCTACCGAGCTGATTCGTAGCATTAGCATCGACACTGCAGGAGTCGAAGCTTTCATGGATTCTATTAAAGTACTTGATGAAATAGACCTTTCTTTATGGGTGTCAGGAATCACTTCAGAAAACCCCAGGAGCAGAATTTTTTTTTTTTGAAATTTTTTTTTTAGGGTGAGGCTTTAAATTAGCAATGGCACTGCTGAAAGTGAACTACCCATCACTCCTTCTCACAAGTGACGTCTTTCCCTTTCGCAAGGCAGATTGTAGAACTTGTTCATAAAAATTAATACACCCTCCTAGTTCTGTTCGGCTGTAGAGCGATAATTTAGTATTGTTGGGGATATTTTGAGGGCAAGAGGCCAGCCTTAACTGCTTTTAATTTTGAGCACATAATCTTTTTGAAAAGTAATATGATCTCTTGTCCTTTGAGACGCATTGAGAGAGGAACGTGTAAATCTTGAGAATTTTGTAAATATTCATGTTCAATTTTTCATATATATTATAATAATTTTTGTAAGGAATTATATAATTTAGTATTTAATGATTAAAATCTTTTGTGTGAAGTCGCACCATTATTAGCAGGAGACGTGCGGACGTGCGGACTTGCGATAGCGGAGGTTTTATGGTCTGAATAAGTGCGGAGGAGCGCTAGCGGACTACGTTTTCTCGAGGTGCGGAGGTGCGCTAGCGGACTACCCTAAATGAGCGGGGTGCCCACCTCTCGATATACTATATATATATATATATATATATATATATATATATTAATATATATATATATATATATTATATATTTAATATATATATATATTATAATATATATATAATAATATATGGTATTTTTTTCAGTTATCACCACCGCTTACGGGCAAAGCCCTATTCAAGATGAGGGTGTTATAAATCACAAAAATTCAACTAACTGCAAATTACCGCAGTATAAGCACAGACGCGCTTTAAAGTGAGGGAAATTAAATTGAGTGGGAAACATACAAGAAGATGAAAGATAATTCCACAGAAACAGAGGTGCAGGAAAGAAGGAAGCACCGCAGGGAACTAGTCTGGAGTTGCTAATAATCAACAACAAAACTTCATTTGCCGACACAGCACGCCCTTTGTGCTACGCAACGCAGGACGTGCTTAAAGGTGTGGCACGCGAGTGGAAAGTTCCCTCGAGCACTTGCCGCTACGGTACCTATAGAAAAGAGATAAGCACCAACATCGCATCGCGCCAAAGATAGAGGGTCAAGTGAAACAGTTTATAAACCTTGTATAAAGTCTTTTTGCCTTTTTGCCTTTGACTCAACCCTATCAAAAGCCGGCGTGAAACCTGAGCCCCCCCCAGATATAAGAGCAGTACTCCATTACAAGGGCGGATGAGACCCTTGTATAACTGGAGTAACTGTGAAGAGGAAAAAAAGTCTCGCAGTCTAAAACAGAACTCCAGTTTCTTTGAGGCCGCCCTAGCAGATATATATATATATATATATATATATATATATAATATATATAATATATATATATATATATATAAAAAACATAATTATATATATATATTATATACTATATTATATATATATATATAGCTCCCCTCCT
>JABUQX010059325.1:40000-42500 GCA_015478945.1 Trachelipus rathkii | reverse complement strand
TGAAGAATGGTAAATCTGCCGGTATAGATAGAATTACTGGTGAATTGCTCAAGAAGGGAGGCGATATTGTAATTAATTGGATTTTGAAGTTGTGCAAGTGCAATAAAGCGTTTGTGGAGGGTATAGTTCCAAAGGATTAGAGGAGAGCAGTGATACCACCCTTTAATGACGATAAGGGAGATAAAGGGAACTGTAGGAACTATAGGGGAATTAGTTTATTGAGTGTTGTTTGGAAGATACAGTATATCCTGATATTTTGGTTGAAAGAGTGTGTCGAGTGACTGAGAGAGCGATTGGCAAAGAACAAGGTACATTTAGGAGCGGTAAAGGATGTGTAGATCAAATCTTCACACTAAGCAAATGATTGAGAAAATGAGAGGAAAGAAAAGTAAATATTTATTTGGCTTTTATGGACTTGCAACTGGCGTATGACAGGTTAAATTGGGAAGATCTGTGGCAGGTGTTAGTGATATATGATGTTGGTGGCAGGCTTGTAGATAGTGAATGGTGTTTAAGAATAAATGGAATTAAAAGTGAATGGTCTAATATTAATAGTGGAATGAGGCAGGGGTGTGTTATGTCTTTGTCTATTTAATTTGTTTAATGATGGAGAATGAAAGAGAGTGTAGGGTGTCAAGTTTATTATATGCGGATGAGTTGGTTTTGTGGAGAATCTGAAGAACGTTTAAGAGTATTGGTAGAGGGGTTTGGCAGGGTGTGTAAAAGGGTGGGGGTGTTGAAAGTAAATGTAGATAAGAGTAAGGTGATATTAGTGAGTGAGGAGAGTCCGCGTTGTGAAATCATGTTGGATGGTGAGCAATTGGAAAAGGTATCCGAGTTTTTAATATTTAGACTATATGTTGGATGAAAAGAGAACGGATGATGTAGAGCGTAATAGGAAAGTTGTGAATGGTAGGAAAGTGGCTGGTGCAATTAAATCCTTGGTGAACACAAAAAGACTAATTCTTGAGTGGGATAAGGTTTTGCGTGAGGGTATGTTGTTACCGGTGTTGATGTATAGTAGTTCAAATATGGTGTGGAATAAAAGGTATGGATCTAAGGTTCAATCTGCTCAGATGGGCAATTTTAGAGGCGTCTTAGGCGTGAGAAAAATTGATTAAATGAGAAATGAACGCGTTAGGGAGCTGTGTGGTGTGAAGAAAGACGTAAATGAGTGAATAAACGAGTGTATTAAGATATTTTGATCATAGGAAAGAGATGGATAATAGTCGGTTGGTTAAGCTTATGTATATTGGTGAGTGTGCTGGGAATCGATCAGCTGGAAGACCGAAGAAAATGTCTGAAGCAAAGGAATGTGATCTTGGCAGAGGCGAGTAGTAAGGTGAAGCCTTATGGTAGATTTTTTTGAATGCGCATGAGGGGTTCTCATTTGAGCGCATGAGGGGATGGTAGGGGGGGGAGGAGCTTTCCTTTTCACTTACGTCAAGTTCTTATACAAACTTTTTGTTTTTGTGGTATGTTGTGCACCTCATCCCCAATCTGGAGAGAGGAGAAAAGATATAAGATATATATTATATATATATATATATAATATATATATACTTATATATATTATAATATTATAGATATATATATATATATATATATATTATATATATATACTATTATATATTATATCTATATATTATATAATATATATATATATATATATATATTACTATATATTATAATATATATATATATATATATATAATATATATAATATATAATATAATGGGTTAATAGGGAATATATATATATATATATAATATTATATATATAGTATTAATATATAGAATATATATATATATATATATATATATTATATTATATATATTTATATATATATATATATAGTATATATATATATATATATATATAGTATATATATATAATTATATATAATATAATATTATATATATATAAATTATTATATAGAAATATATATATATAATATATATATTATATATATATGTATATGTTTGATATGCATGTATATGTATGATAGGATTAATAGGGAAGGTCTATAGCAGTTGGTAGTGTTATATGGTGTTGGTGGTAGGCTTCTGAATGGAATCAAAAGTATGTATGACGATAGTGAAGCGTGTGTAAGAATAAATGGAGTTGAAAGTGATTGTATTTATATTAATAGCGGAATGAGGCACGGATGTGTTAAGTCTCCTTCGTTATTCAATTTGTATGTGGATGAGGTTATGAAAGAATTAGAGGTGTTGGTAACAGGGGAAGGTGTTAGAATGATAAGAGAATGGAAGAGAGTGGATGGTGCCCTACCTATTATATGCGAGGATGATTTGGTTGTGTGTGGCGAGTGAGAGGGATGGTAGTGATTTGGCAGGTGTATAAAAGGAGGGGTTTGAAAGTAAACGTAGATAAGAGTACGGTTATGGTTGTGAGTGAGGACAGTCCTCGGTGTGAAGTTATATTGGATGGTGAACAACTGGAACAAGTGTCCGAGTTTAAATATTTAGGATATATGTTG